>JAGKTI010000141.1:70363-129253 GCA_018397915.1 Birgus latro
ACTCCCCCCTCCCTCATATACCTCTCAACTCCATCCCTCCACCTCATCCTCGGTCTTCCTCTCCCTCTCCCTCCCTCCACCCCACCTGCATACACCCTCTTAGTCAGTCTTTCATTCTCCATTCTCTCCACATGTCCAAACCACCTCAGTGTACTTTTCCTAATCTTCTCAACCACATCCACATCCACCCCACAACCTTCACTTCTTCATTCGTCAACCTGTCCCTCCATGTGACTCCACATGCTCCTCTCAGGTAACTCATTTCCACTGCTCTCACTCTTGACTTGTTACCCTCTAGCAAGGTCCATGCCTCGCTTCCATATGTCAGGGTAGGGTTCACAGTACTATCATGCAGTGACTTCTTAACTTCCATACTCACCTCACTATTTCTCATCACCGCTTTCAATGAACCAACAACCTTCCTTCCCTAATGTACCCTTTCAAGTATTTCATTCCCAAAACTTCCATCCTTACTCATCACACTACCCAAGTACAGTAATTAAATGCACTCACACTCTCCATATCCTCACCATACAACTTCATTCCTCTCAAACACCATAACTTTACCCTTGTTTACATTGACTTTCAGATTCCTCTTCTTACACAGTCCCAAATTCAGTTTATAAAAATCAGGATATGATCAGTATCGTCTTCTCGGTGGTAGGTATACTGTATACAGTAGTTGAGATATTGACGGGCTCTAAAGTCGTTTCAGTTGTTATGTTAATAATATCTGTACTGAAGTCATCCATTTTGTGTTTCAGGTGTTTCTTAATTAATATGGCTGATCCGTCGTTCACTTCTTCACTAGACTCGATTTTTTTTTTTCCAGCTGATGATCCACTTTCGTGAATGTGGATCATGGCACCTGCGCACTCCTGCCGCGTGATTGGTTGTTTTCAGTCTCATACCTGAAGCATCATATTTACAAAAAACAGTTGTACCTGATATTCCAATTCTCATAAATGCCGTTTTGCACTGTCATTGTACTATACAAACAGACATGAAACGAGTATGTATCTGTGCGTCACCCAAACGGACAATGAATTTGAGGAAGGTGAATTTAATTGAAATATTTATTGTTGTAGAAGGTACAGAGTTGTTGCATCTCATATATATATATATATATACGCATTTCGCTGGGTAAATGTAAATAAAAAGTATATTAGCACTTAGGCACTTGTTACGTTAGACAATAATACCATTCTAAGTAAATTAGCGGTTTCGTCAGTATAAACTGGTGGAAGTGGGGAGGCGAATGGAGTAGTCGCCACAAAGGAGGGGGGGGGGGGGGAAACGAGGGACGGCCAGGTGGGAAAAGCAAGTTGTCTCGCAAGATGTCAGACTTTATTATGGATCACACCTACTCCATTGCTTCCATTCCTTCGCCCATATTATCCGTAATTATATACTGTATATCCGTAAGTATATATATTTATTTATTTATTAGAGATGCAATAACTCTGTACACCTTGTACAACAATAAATATTTCTTTTCAAATTTAACATCCTCAAATTCATTGTTCGTTTGGGTGACGCACAGATACATACTTGTTTCATGTCTGTTTGTATAGTACAATGACAATGCAAAACGGCATTTATGAGAATGCGGCAGGAGTGCGCAGGTGCCACATTCACCAAAGTGGATCATCAGCTGGAAAAAAAAATCGAGTATAGTGTTCACACAGTCTGTTATAGTCATGTATTTTTGGATGATTACTCAGTTTAGTTCCAGTGCTGTTTAATAAGATAATGTCAGGGTTTAAAGTCTTACAAGACAAATATTAGTCAATTCATGTTTCCTGTTCTTTCATTGGAGAACACTGTGTTGTATGATTTTAACTGTGTCCTTGAACATGATTATGATTACTGAGATCTGAGTCTTGGGTCTCCGTTTTCTGGAGGTGTTCTGTTTCTAATTTATCCAGATGTTAGCCTATTGTACGGAATGTGCTGTCATCAACTGTTTTGAAACAGCCTTTTAGGTCTCCCTCATTGTTGGCGATTAATTGCATGAGTTCATCTTTGGTGATGTTGTGTTTCAGGTATGTGCATTTGTGGTCCTTTTTTTTTATTACATCAAATAGCATTGTCGTTGTTACCTTTCCTCTGTGGAATTTTCTTTTTTCAGATGCCATAATACGGAGACCGATGTCAGTTCCAGATATTTTCTCCAGTGATGGTTCTTTTTCCGTCTCTTCAATACTGCTTATTTGTTTTCCATTTCCTTGATGGTCTTCTCGTCCTCCACGATGTGATTGATTTGTGGTGTCTATGTGCTGTCCTGGTCTCTCTCCTGAGGAGCAAGTGTTGTGACTGATGTCATTAAATTCAAAATTTTCCTTCATGGAGGATTTTCTGGTGCCACATACTGAGGTAAATTGTTTTATGATAAGCTGTAAGTTCCAGGTTCTGCCATATTTAAGTGAGCCTCGAACTTACACATCATGATTAATGCCATTGTGTTCTTGTCTAACGGGGCTAATTACTGGATTCATCCTACTGTTACATTTGCACATGTGACAGTTTTGTTTGTGTTGTTAGCTGTAGTTTCTTGTTGATTGCGTTTATTTTTATTGCCTCCTTTCTTTTGGGACATTACATAGCCAAGGTCCTATGGCCTACTTCATAATTGATACAGCACTTAGTAAGTGACTCGCAGTCCATTCAGATGTGACCTTCGGTGGCACATTTCCGAAAAATCTTTTATAGTCTTAGGTTTAGGACATCTAGAAGTGGTGTGGTCTAATGCATAGCACCTCATACAAGTTGTTAGTTGTGTGTAAGTCTCTTTCTTTATTTGGTGAGGAGCGATTCTATGGCAGTACATTATTGTTTCACTATCCAAGGCCTTCTCAGCACATACTGTCTGTTTAAAGACTAACATGTCTTTAGGAAATTTGATTACTTTTTCTACTTTATGTTCAGCCATACATTTTATATCGTTATTTCATCAGCGATGTTTTACTCTTCATTTTGGTAAACGTAGTCATCTATTCTGAAGAGGATTATTCTTTTCTTGTTCTGTACTTAAGGTGGCTCCACGGGGTTCAAGTCATATCCGGTGAGTGCAGTGTGACATTCGTCCTTGAAGATAATGCCAATGTCCTCACAGTGTACCCATCATCTATGGTAATTACCCTTGTGGCATAGATTTGATGGCATGATAGGATTTCTGGCAGTTTAACTTACGTATTTTTCATTCGGGACCGGGGATGTCTAATTTTTACTCTGGCCATCCTTGAACATCTCTCAAGCAACAGTTGAAAATGCCTTGATGTCACCCCTACGGAGTGCCTCTGGTTTCCTATGATCCTTCTTACTCCCTTACACTAACAGGCCCCCCAACCTGCCCCACTCAAAAGAGGGTGTGGGTTCTCCCACAAACAGGCAGAGGTTCCACGTTACTAGGAAGCCTATCCCTATAATAAACAGACCTGACCCCCCGCCCACCCCCCCCCCCCCCGCCCTCTTGTGGCACTGCCCGCTGGGTTAGGCGTGGTTCCACAGGCAGTCGTCTACTAGGACTAACCGATGCACCTCCATCAACAACACAAAAGAAAGATACAAATTCCAGCCAGAGTTGCCTTCATTTTTTTTCTTAGTTCAGTACTGGTAAATCTGGCAAAGTCGCAAATGTCTAAAGCTAGGGAAAAACACGGAAAACGTTCTTCTGTTCTGGAGATTAAGTCTTAAACTCGAGCACTTGTAGTCCCAGGAGTAAAAATGACAGTCCTCAAAGCTCCAATTCTTCGTAAATCGTTAAAAATGTTCTATATCAGATGCAGAGTTGATGCAAAAACTCCTTGACTAGCGCGAAATCTACTCCAGTACTAATAACAGTCCCAAAAGTGCTCCAAACTTCGTTAAACATAAAAAATTCCTCCTTTATACCAGAGCATAAGTCCACAAAACTAATACAGGAGCAACGAGTCTGACGCAAGTGGAGCAGAGGTGTTCTCAGTGTGGCAGCCAGTGAGTGTTGCCTGATTGTAGCTAGGTGAACTCGATCACTTCTGGTTAGGGATATATACCTCATGGGTGGATGTGGGTCTGGAGCAGAGGATGTCGGCTTAAATATAGGGTTCCGAGCGAGGTGCTGACGCTATTGCCCTGCGCGTGAAATGGGTATGTAGGTGTTTCTGCACTGCCAATGCTGGATTGTCTGAAGGAAGGTTGCTACTGAAAAGGCACCAGTGCACACGGGGCACATTGTTTATACGAGCGTCTTGTGGATGAAATGGGTCTCTGGTATAGGAGACCTGTGCAGAGCAGCTCTTTCCTGCGTATTTCACCTGAGATACGTATCATCTATGTTATTGGCGCAGCTATGTCAGTAATTAAGTTCAATAAATATCATACGTGGGAATGTTGAAGTGTAATCTATCTATCTATCTGTTGCATGACGCCATAATCCCGTAAGAGGTGGCCATTTGACTTTGAGTTATTTGTTTTAAGGGGAGGGGCACTAACCCTCCACAAACCCACTTGTTGATACGTAGGGAGCACGTATGGTTTGGTTATATGGTTACCACCCAGCGTTGTAAATGGTTTCTTGGCTTACAGGAAACCATTTGGCCTGTCACTCAATGTAAAGCCACCTGTAAAGGAAAGAAAAAGGGTAAGGAAGAAGTAGGCGCGCTACATCAAGTGTAATATGCAAAATAAATCACTAAAAAGTGCAATGAAAAGTGTAGAAGACCGGATTTCATTTGGGGTGTCTTTAATAGGCAGATTGATGGATCTGTAGACTTTGCCTAGATTCAGAAACGTAAAAAAAAAAAATGACTACGGGAATCATTGCAAAGTCCATTGCACACTATAGAAAAATAAGCTATAGTTTACCTTAAAATTAACGTTTTCTCTAAAAAGTATTAGAGAAAACGTGAATATTGCAGGGCTAACTTGCCATACTTTCAAAGTATTAATGTTTTTCTCACTTGGCTGTGTGACGCTCATTCTTGCTTGATCTTTCGCAACAGTGTTTCTTAGACAGTTGAAGCTTGTACTGAATGGCAAATAGATAATGAGATGAAAAAAATATCGACCTTATCTCTGTTCTTCACTTCCCTCCTGAAGACCTTTCGGGTCTTAGCAAACCCCAAGCAACCCTCTTCTTCACCCCCTCTCCCGTCTCCCCTTTCTTCTCGCCTCCTCTCTTCTCCTTCCTCCCCTTCCCTCCCCTCCCCTCCTTTTCTCTCCTCGTCTCGCCTATTGTCTCCTCTCCTCTTTCCTTCCCTCTTGTCTCCTTTCGTCTCTACCCGGTGTGTGCCAACCTCTTTGATCTTTCCTAGTAATGGGCCATACGGTGCATTCTCTTCATCTTCAGAGTAGGCTTAGGCACCTCTAATTCCTGACCAATTTATCTCTTTTTTATGTTATTTACGCAGTCTATATCAATATTACAATGAAAAACCACATTCAAGAGCAATTTGATGTAATATGCAAAATAAGTCAACATGGAGGCAGCGAAGGGCGCGGGGAAGGGAGGGGATCAATGGGCAATGGGCGCGAAGCCACTTAGTCATTTTTTTTTAATTCACTTAGGTATTAATAAAGACTTCTTGGGTTCCTTTCGTTACTGTTTAACTCTAGGTACATTATGTTCCAAGCATCTGTATCTCAAGAACAAGTTTAACCAAAATTCAGCCAGCTCCCCCCCACCCCCCATAACAAAATCCTGCCTGCTCCCATGTAAGTCGCTAAGGAAGAGGTGCTACAAAGCCTCTTTCCAGTTGTGTTCATATTCTCTTTGGTAAACCCTTTCGGTCCTATATTCAGTGAGTTTATTAGAGTTAAGCGATTTTTTAATAGGTTTAATATAATCATAAAAAACATATTTCTGCAGTGCTGAAGTCCTTTCAAAATTGAATTCAAAGGAAGGATGCATATGGCTAGCAATGGATCAGAAACGGGGAAGGAGATGTAGAAGTGGTTTTGGCGCTGAAATGGTCTTGGTGTAAAGGTACAGTACGTGGTCCTGACGCTGAAGTGGTCTTTGCGTATAAGTGATATCTTGGCATGGAATTGGTCTCAGCTCTGAAGTGGTCTTGGCACTGGTTTTGGTGTATAAGTGATTTTGACATAGAATTGGGCTTGGCATTAAAGTGATTTTGACGCTGAAGCGATCTAAGCTTAGAAGTGATCTTCCCGTAGAATTGGTGTGGGCGTTGAAGTGGTTTTAGCGTTTGGTCTTGGCGTTAAAGTGAAAGTAGTATTTTAGCACTGAAGTGGCTTAGTGATGAAGTGACGGCACTGAAGCGGCTTGGCGATGAACTGGCTTGATTAGTCAGATGACTGAAAGGACTGACCTAGGAAGAGAGGAAAGGTCATCAGTGGGAGGCCCTCAAACTACCACCACCTTAGGAGTAGAGGGAAAATAAAGGCTGGAAGAAACGTGGTAATATCAAGAAGAGAGGTAGGACAGAAGAAGAGGAAAATGGAGAAAAAGATTGGAGACAGAAAGGCCCCTTTTAGTAGCTTCTTGCGACCAGAACCTTTCTAATAGTCCTTAGATAAAATCGTCTGCAAGGTACAAGATAAATTAAGTATCCACTAGTGTCGTCTCGAGAGGTGTTCTAGGAGGCATTAACAAATGTAATATAAACAATGATCCCTTCCGTTTAAGGGTTATGTACAGTAGCCTAATGTAGGTTACTTCACAATATTTCAGGTGCAATTGCAAAGAACCCAGCTTTCTTGTGCTACAGTGGCAACTGAAAATGAAGCTTAATTCGTCATAAGAACAGAAAGTGTCTTAATATATTAGCTTGAGTTCCATTATCTGTTTTGTAAATTCGTGTACACCTATCTGCTTTTGACAGATCTTATCTAATTGACATTTACTACCATCAAAACAAACATATACATATAAAACTATAATGCTCTTCAACTATTCGACATTATAGAAAATCTTATTATATTTTTTCTGTTAAAGCAAATGAATCACCATTAAATTCTTCTCTTTCAGTGTCAATAAACACAAATAATTTTTTTCTTATGTGATAAAATACTTAATATATATTCTGGTTTGACTACCAAGTCTCGTGACTGGAAATAAATTCAGTATGAAAATCTGGGTTCTGTCATTTGGGGGGTTTCCAAATGTCCTATTTTTGCACATGGCTATATTCACATATTCTATATAATTTAACTGAGCAAATAAAAATGCCAAACAATTATATGAAATGGGTATGTCTTATATTTTGGCCAATGTTTGGTGCGGAAGTACACGTCTTGAATGGAGATGGCGGGAGTGGAATGTAAGGTGCCAAATACAAAATTTTACTTATGATAAAATGGGATTAGGCTGTCTATCAGAAAGATGAGATATAGGTACTTTCACTTGCATAGTAGATATCTAAATATATGGAAAATTTACATCTTATTTGGTATAAAATATGTGAAATAGAGAACGTGTTATGTTAAACGTGGCAGCGTTGGAAGAAGGTGCGCACCACAGAGGACCCTGGGATTGTAATGGTGGGCGCGTGAGTTTGAACACCCTGAAAATGCCACACAATAACCCGGGTAAGTCACGTTCTGTGGCTTGGTAATTAACTTGAGTAGGGGCCTGTCATGTAGCTAAGGGATGGCTGAAGGTGGCTATAAGGTTGGGGGGCGGAATTCTCCGAAAATGTGGGGAAAATAGCTGAATAAAGTGGCCCTCCACCCATGTAAACACCACCGAAAATAGCGATAATCAATGAAAACAAACCCAGAAATACTCGTCTAGCGCAGCCCATGTGGTGTCAATCAGTAATTATTTGATGTTAGCTTATTCTGTTCATCATATTCTCGGTGGCTGGTGGGTGAATAAGGTGCCAAGTCCCCCGTGAGGCGGTAAAATGGGGATGATATGGAGTGGTCTTGCCGTGGTGCTAGCTCGGCCGAGTGGGGGCGCGTCTTCTAACTAGGACGATGGACTCCTGTTAGTATTTTTGGCATTTGTTTAATTGTTTTAAGGTATATCTGGCTTATTGAAGCCTGGGGAGGATTTTACCAATCGTTTGTATGTTTCCTAAGGGCCTTGTCCGTGTGTCATGATCCAGGAAACAAATTTGCAGTGTGAAACCTTGTTTTTATTTGTGGTATGAACAAATTTGTTTTTGCTTCAATTATTTGGTAGACCTTGAATGCTAGTAGTGCTCAGTCTACCCCTGTGTACTTCTGTAGCTCTTTCTGAACAGTTTATTCCTGATAGTTTAACAAAAATATACCAAAATGGAGAGGCAGGATATACTATTGTAGATGTTTTGGTTAACTGCTTTAAACACATGAATTTTCATTTTCCTTCGGTACTGATGTACTGGCATGATTATTGTCATCTATCAGTAGCATGTCGTTTCTTTAGCCCTCTGGTCATTTTAATTACCATAACTCTCTCTGTGCACAACATGCAAAAGTTTCAGTATTAATTCTACCCTGCATTTGCCAGTATATTTGCATTATTCTGCTCTTTCCTGCCAGGCCATCAGCAGTAACATTCTCTTTGCATGCTGAAGCTTGTATTGATTCATAAAGTTACAGTAAAAGAAAAATTGAAGAAAGGAAGAAAAAGACTACAGGGAAGTTGAATAGACTGTTAATAGACCACTGTATATCCCAAATTGATAGCCTTATTTAAATTTTCATTTATTATTCAGAATGCTGTGCTTGTTGACTACAAATTATAGCTTTCAGCAAGATGAACTATTTTTTTAATAACATATTACTAAAGATTTCTTGCATTTGCAATATGATAAACTTTCATCACTTTAAAAATTAGGAGTGACACCAGTAGAACAACTGTTGATGATAAACAATACTTGTTTTCTTTAATTATTTCTTGCCATCTTCAGATGAATTAATTGTCTTTAAAGAGAGGACTCATATTTTCAAGGAGTTACAGTGCCTGTTTTACTATGAATGGTCTATCCAAGGTTTAACTCATTCACTCTGATGATGTTTATTCTTTGCTTTATGGCAGCAGACAATTGTACTCGGTTTTAGATTTTTCCAGTTGATATGAATTTAGCTTTCAATAGGTGGTGTCGACCATCATCCACTCACTTGATGTAGTGCTGCCTACTTCTTCCTTAGCCTTTATCATTCTTTTTCTGTGCCTGCCCTCCTCTCTTTCTATTTCTCCCATCTTTCCTGTCACTTCTTATTGCTTTTCTTTCCTTTACAGGTGGCTTTACATTGAGTGACAAGCCAAATGGTTTCCTGTAAGCCAAGAAACCATTTACAGCGCTGGGTGGTAACCATATAACCAAATCATACGTGCTCCCTACGTGTCAGCAAGTGGGTTGGTGGAGGGTTAGTGCCCTTCCCCGTAAAACAAATAACTCAAAGTCAAATGGCCACCCCTCACGGCCATAATTTCCACCCGGATGGAGGCATTTTGTCTGGATAAAACAGAAAAATGTACAAATAATGGTTTTGAACAGCCAGATCACAGCATCCGGATGATGGATGGTCCAGATAGTGGCTGTCAAGATAATTGAGGGATTCCTGTACAGTATAATGGAACAAAACATCATTGGATTGAAGGGATTAACAAAATGGTTTGCAGGTAGCAAGAGTAAAATATAAATGATGTACAGTGGCCTGTGTCCAACACGCATTTCTTTAGTACCGTACTAATCGCCTTTAGTATTGTAGACACTCAGAATAGTCAGAGGAGAAAATAGTTTGTTAAAAAAACTTACAGTACTTTAGTACACCGTGCTTCCACAGATGTTCGTGAAACCTATGAGTTTTAAGGGAGGGGGGGGGGAGGTCCACTATTCTGGTAAGTTGAAAGTGTCAGCCATTGAGAACATTCATTGGCTGTATGATGTCACTGAGCATCAGTCTCGTGCTTGCCAGCATGCGAACACTATAATTGCGTATTGGACAGTACTGGTACTTTTTTTCTTTTTCTTTTTTTTCCTCCAATAATGAATACTACCTACCCTTATTTATCATGCCAGACAGCATGTTTGCGCATTTACCTCTCATTGCTTACGACATTCTAAGGATTTTTATGCATTAGAGTCTTGTCTGATTTAAATAATTTTCCCCATAAGTTTTATTGATTGTCCAGTATGGAATTAGTCCAGTACAGCAGTGCTGTGAAAACTAATTACAGTACTGGACGAGAGGCCACCGTATTTAGGTTAGAAGGGCTTAAGATATCGAGGAAATTGTGTGGATGAGAAATGCCTTATGTAGAATCGAAGCCCTTTTTTTTTCTTCTTCATTTCTTTTTTTTTTTAATGAGCCACTCAAATCCTGCATCATATCCTCTTTTAACCTTGTCAGTTCCTAGCATACTGTACTCTTTTAACTCTCTCAGTATGTGAGGGTAGGCCTGTATACACACTCAGGTGAATAAAATGGGAGAGTTATTGCTGGCTATTAGTGATACAGGCTTCTGTGGCTCACTCACAGCCGAATAAAATCATCCGATGCCAGCTTGAATAAAATGTCAGAAAGTGCAGCCATAAAAGGATTTTTAAGATGGTAACAGTGAAATGGCGGGGGACAGAGCGACATGGAGGTGATTTGTCTGTGGCCACCCCGTGCGGGATTGATGCATCTGGCAATAGATAGATAGATAGAACATGGTAATGGCTTATTGTGCTGTCATTTTGAGATCACCTCCCAAGCTAAATGTAGGTTAGTAAAAATTAAAAGGATTGTCATTGTAGCCTAATCATACTGGAGGAAGGTCTAATCCCTTATATCTTTGGACAGATTTATTATTTTACATATTTGTGCTCTCCATTCAGTTGTATTTACCATGGGATAGACTTTTGTGGACAAGAGAGGTTAGATATAGCCAGAGTAATATAACTTCTGTTGGCCTTTTTGAATACGAGAGGTGTTACTGTTTTTGAAAAAATATAATAATAATTAGGTGAACAGTATAGAGCCCTTAAGAACAACCTCTTGAGAGTTACCGATACAATATGCGGTTGGACAAGAGGCCCACCAAGACATAAAGTAACTTGGTGGTGGGATGAGGGTGTAGAAGCTGCAGTTAAAGAGAAAAGAAGGCTTTTCCGGGAATGGAAGAATGGTGGTAACAGGGAGGAGTACTTGGCTGCCAAGCGCAGGGCTAGAAGAGAGGTATACAGGGCGAAGTCTGAGTCACAGAGACTTTTACTTGATAATCTAAAACATGGAGAAAGGAAAAATATGATTTTTAGGGTGGCAAATCAGGTGAAGAGGGATAATCGGGACATTGTAGGTGAGCAGTGTGTGAAGAATGATGATGGAAGGGTGGTGGTGAGCAGTGAGGATATTAAGGATGCATGGAGGGAGCATTATAGCCGATTGTTGAATGAGGAGTTTGATTGGGATGGAGAAGGTTTGGAGCCCGCTGATCCAGTGTTTGGCCCTTGGCCTTTGATTGACGCTGCTACTGTGAGTCAGGCAATAGGCAGGATGCGGGTGGGGAAGGCGGCAGGTGTGTCTAGGTTGACTGCCGAAATGTTGAAGGCCTCAGGAGATACTGGGGTGAGGTTAGTCACTGACCTGATAAATAGGATTATATATGAGTGTGTTGTCCCAGATGATTGGCTGAGGAGTGTAATTGTAAATGTGTACAGAGGAAAGGATGATGCCCTGGAAAGGGGAAATTACAGAGGTATAAAGCTCTTAGATCAGATAATGAAAGTAATGGAGAGAGTTCTAGAAGGTATGATTAGAGAAAGAGTGAATATCGATGAGATGCAATTTGGGTTTATGCCAGGCAGGGGGAGCACTGATGCCATATTCATTGTTCGACAGCTTCAGGAAAAATATATTGGAAAGAAAAGGGAATTGTATTTTGTTTTTGTTGATTTGGAAAAGGCCTTTGACAGAGTCCCTAGAGAGGTGGTGAAGTGGGCAATGAGAAAGCTAGGGTTGGAAGAGTGGCTGGTTAGGGTGGTTATGGCCATGTACATGGGTGCTCGCACCCAGGTAAGAGTGAATGGAGCTTTGAGTGATGAGTTTTCCGTGAATGTTGGTGTGCATCAGGGGTCAGTTTTGAGTCCCTTGTTGTTTATCATGGTGCTTGAAGCCCTCTCACGTGACTTCAGAGATGGACTCCCATGGGAGATGTTGTATGCTGATGATTTGGTGTTGATTGCGGAGAATGAAAAGGAGGCGGAGGATAGATTTAAGAAGTGGAGAGATGGTATGGGGTACAAGGGCTTAAGGGTAAATGCAGATAAAACAAAAGTGATGATATCTAGGGTTGGTGGTGGTACAATCAGAGAAGAGGAAGAGTGGCCACGTGCAATTTGCCACATGGGTGTGGGAAGCATTTCCATCTTGTGTAGTGTTTGTGATAAGTGGGTGCACAAGAGATGTAGTGGTATTAGAGGTAGACTGTGAGATGATGATGATTTCATGTGTGCGGTGTGTCGGGGAGAGCAGGTGGAGATTATTAGGCGTGAGAGGGTTGAACTTGCAGGTGAGTCTCTTGAGTGTGTGGAGGAGTTTTGTTATTTGGGAGACATGTTATGTGCCGGAGGTGGAGGCTGGAGTTAGCTCGGTTGCTAGGGTGAGAAGTGGTTGGAAGAAGTTCAGGGAGCTGTTGCTTCTCCTGACATTGAGAGGACTCTCCTTACGTGCTAAGGGGTCTTTGTATGCAGCATGTGTTAGGAGTGTGATGCTGTTTGGTAGTGAGACCTGGGCAGTAAAGGAAGAGGATATTCGCAGGTTTAAACGTACAGAAATGAAAATGATTAGGTGGATGTGCAGTGCGTCCCTGCGTGCAAGGCCTGGGGGGGCTGGGTTTACGATGGAAGAGTTGAGAGGTAGGATGGGACTGGAGGGTATTGGTGTTGTGATGAGGAGATGTAGGCTGAGGTGGTTTGGACATGTGGAGAGGATGGGGGATGATAATTGGGTACAGAGGGTGAGAGGTGTTAATATTGGGGGAGGGGTTGGGAGGGGTAGACCGAGAAAGACATGGGACGAGGTCATTAAGTGTGACTTAAGGGTTAAGGGACTGAACAGGGAGGCTGCCAGGGATCGAACAGCGTGGAGAGCCGCCATTAGGTGACCAAGGCCGACGCATGCAAGCATGTTGGAGCCTTCAAAAATGAAACGAAACTTGCAAGTAGCCATAACAGAAAATTTCTTCAATATGAGAGGACTCTCTTAAGCTGAAAAACATCATCTAGAGACAGCAAAAAAAATGGAGAAGAATGTCATTGATAGTGCTTAGGTTAAATAAAGCTTAATTGGTTGAAAATACAGGGTAGGACACATGTCTGATATTGTGGGTTTGAAGGGACACTTGTAAACATGGCAGAAGGTAACATTTTCTAGACATTAAAGCAGTCTCAGAAAATACCAAAGTGCCATACAAATGTGCCCTAACAAACTAACTTAACCTAGAATCAGCTTAATATATATGCATTTAAACAAGGCCAGATCAAGGCTGAATTTTTAGCGGAGAAGACCCATTATGACTTATCTAATAAATATATTGTGCATGTTCCAGCCAGATGAAGATCCTTAATCCTCTTCAGTTCAGTTGATTGCCAGTTGTGCACAGGTTGAAGGGCTTATATGATTGCCAACCAAGGAAACTTGTTCCTGCCTCAAAAATGAGGCTAATCATATTGGATACATGTGCAACCATAACTTTGCAAAGCACTCCCATATTTTGCAGCAGTGATGTTTTGGAAAGAATCCATCACATGACAAATTATCGTTTATCGAGTCAGTTATACAGTATTTGGGTACAAAGGGGATAGATTTTTGGCCTAGGGTCACCCACCTAACAAAGTCTAAAAACAAGTTTCTAACTCACTTCAGGTGATGATTTCCAGGTCATCTGAGCTGGTAATTATTTCACTTCACTTGCTGTTTGAACTGCAATACCACACTATTATTCCATCACTGACACTTACACACCTGATAGTGACCAAATTCAAAGGTCATCCTGGAGCAAACAAATGATGGTAGGCTTGTGTGTCGGGGGCTATTCAGCTACTCTAGAAGTAGGGCCAAATTATGAAACTCATATTAACGAAAGGGTCATACGTTACTTTACCTGTATCTTTTCCCTCTGTCGACACACTTATACACAGAAAGAAACGAGAAATTCACATATCATTTGTACTTACATTTTCCGCTAAATACAGTGGCCGCAACAGAAATCTTGACATAATATATTCAATAGAAATCTTGACACATGATTGTGTATCAAGTTTAAATTTGTGCAACAGGCATTCCATTCACCTGGTGAAACTGATCATAAGTCTGGCAGCTTGATATACCTTCGCATTCCCGCTCAGTGAGCAGGAACAGGCAGTGATGCTCTGGTCATCTACCAGGAAGGGTGGAATGTTTGAATGCTCCGGGGCAAGCTCTCCCTCAATTTCCTCTATTTCCCTTCCACTCTAGTTTTACTCCTGGTTGCCAGAATGGGACGAAAGAAGTTGACAGTTGAAGAAAAGACACGTGCCTTGCTGCTGCTTGAACAGGGAAACACTGGTTAATGTGGCACTTCAGATGGGCATTTCAAGGCAAGCTGTTTATGACCTCAAGCATTTTGCCGGTGCCCTCCCTCCAGGTGCTGTTCCCAAGAGGGAGAGGGGCACTGGCCACAAGAACACTTCTGTGAGGACTGACAAGGTTCTGCGGCATGAGGTATTGGCTAATCCATCTGTAACAGCTGCAGATCTGAAGAAGAGGTTCCCAGATTTGCTGAAGAACGTTGCAATTTGGACCATCCAACACAGGCTGAAACATGATCTTGGCCTACCTGCACGTCTTGCTGCCAAGAAACCAATGCTCACGGAAGCCATGAAGAAAAAACAGATAGCTTATTGTAAGGAGTAGCTACATTAACTTCCCATCAAAGCAGTGGAAGCATGTAATGTTTTCAAGTGAATCAACATTCAGGCTGGTCAGGGATTCCTCTAAAGTGGTACGTTGCCCCTCGAGTGTGTTAAGGTATGACCGCAAGTATACCGTGAAAACTGTGAAGCATCCTGAAAGTGTCATGGTTTGGGGGGCTTTCACTGGTAACAGGGGAAGAGGTGGGCTGTATTTCTTACCAAAAAATGCAACAATGAATGGGAAACAGTTTTTGGATGTACTGAAGGAACATTTGCTTCTCTTTTATCCTATTGAACAATGTGATTTTTTTTTGTGCATGATCAAGCACCAACCCATAGGGCAAAAAAGGTTCAAAAGTGGTTGCAAGACAATGAGACTGAGGTCCTAGAGTGGCCAAGTAACTTGTCTGATCTCAGTCCCATTGAAAATCCTTGGAAAGAAGATGAAGAAGATGGTTACTGAGACACGCCTCTCGAATGTGAAGGACATGGAGGAGTCTCTAAAGAGGATTTGGTGTACTATGGACAAGGAATACTTCATTAATCAGGTTGATTCCATGGTGTCCAGGCTGTGAAAAGTGTTGCTTGCCAAGAGCAATATGAATAAGTACTGATGTAAGCTTCCAAATAAATGTATGCATTTGGTACTGTACATTATTTATTTCCTTTATTATTGAGTATGTCAAGATTTTTATTGTGGGCACTGTTCATAACCAAAAATAAAAATGCAAAACTGTCTGTTTTATGCATGTTTATTTGTTTATTTTCATTCTTCTGAGTTGGTCAAAGGGCCAAAAATGACACAAGTGCTGGATTTGGCCTTCAGGCTGCCAGTTAAATAACCATGGTATTAGCGATAATAGCAATTGTTCATTGACCAGTGAGGCTTTGTACAGGATTATAATGATCATATAAGCAAAAATACTTATCTTATGTTGATAAATGGCCCTAACTTTTCGTCATCATATAAATGATTCCTCACATACTGGTTCACCATAAAACAAGGGTCTGTTGTATGTGGCCCAGTTTCATCGAACAATAGCATTCCTATTTTAAGAGAAAGGAGAAAATGCTTGACATGTTTGTTTTGTTATGAAGTCCTCAGTAGATTACTGATTAATTGTCTGCAATGCTAATTTGCCCTTTCCCTTTACAGCACCAGTCATGTGGAAAACGCTGTGATGTTATGGAACACATCCAGAACATGCAACGAGGCCTGACTGTGTTACAGAATATAAATGGCCAGCATTTCTGTTCCCCATTAATCTCTTCAGTAAAACGTAATGAATTTCTGTATAGCTATTGAGTACCAGTAAAGTGTTAATGTTTTGCAGGGTAGACAAGAGTATAAGTTGACCCCCCAAACAGACAATAGCATGACGGTTTAGTATTCAGATCCCTCATTGATTTTGAGTTTTTCACCATGCAGTAATTTACTGTCCAGCATCAGTTTTTTTTTTTTTTTTTTTGTTACATAGATGAGTGAGCCTGGTCACTTTCATCTTAAATGTCAGGACCAACTTGCCTTGCCCGGGACTCCTACACCCCTCATGGGGCAATGTAGGATTGGATGATGAATGCATGGAGTAGAGAGACTGACGTATATGTAATATGCTGTACCAGATGCACATCTATAAAGCAAAAATCTGCAAATGATAATGCTTGTGAGATGGAGTCATGATTCTGGAGTCTTGAATGGTGAATAAATTGATCCATTTTGCTGGGCATGCTGTTGATTAGTTCTTCTTTGGTCACTTCCCTGCTCCCCCCCCCTTTTTTTTTTCATTTTCTTTTCTAGACCCATCACCCCATTCTTTCTGAGAAAAAGAAGTTAGGTTAATGTTGATGATCACTACATGTTATGCCTTTGTTTCAGACAAGGATGTAGGTGAGGGGGGTAACACAGTTTTCATCGATGCCTCCACTTTAGGAGAGCTGTCAAGTCAGTTGCTCTCACAAGATTTAGAGTCATTCGGACTCACCAACATCCAGGCGGCTGACCTTGAAGCTCTACAGGAAGCAGCTGAAACCCATGTATGTCACTAAAATTGATATATTTGCATGATTAAAATATTTTGCCACTGTACGATACACTTCTTCCGCCCTACTGGGCATTTTCTCATTAGTTATGGGGATAGCGCAGTCAGTATTATCTGTGTCTATCTTGCATCATTCACAATATTCATCTCTTATACTCACACCTGCACAGTGTAGACTGGGCTGTCCCCTCAACACAGAAGGTACTAACAGGTTAGTTTTTATTGAAGTACTGTTTATAAACCACCCTGTATTTTAGCTTCTGCGTAACAGTTGCAGTATATTTAGGAGAGTGAAACTTCTCCCTGTGAAAGGCTATCTTTACACTGAGGATGTTATACTGAGTCAGAATACTGTTTGTAAATATGGCAACATCTGATATGTAACAAATAACAATGTCTGCAGGTTGAAGATGTTAACAATTGGTTAATTATTGGTTGATCTTTGCTATGTAAAATTGTATAGTGGTATTTAATTTAATGTTTTTTTTTTTTAATAGGCCAATAAAGTACAGTAAACACTCAGTTATCCGGCATAAGTCAGCCAAGCCCTATGCCTGTTAAAGCAAAATGCCAGATATTGCATAGGACCCTCCCATCAGCTCAATACAGTATTTGGTAACAAGCAGGATATTGTGTTATTATCTGCCATAAACCTCTGTCTTAAAAACTTTCCCATGATTAAAAGATGAAAAATAAGCATAAAATACAATAAAGTAATGATAAAATACTGTAATACAGTAATACAGTGCTGGTTGGCTACTGCTTATGAGCCAGTTGATACACCTCAACACCAAATTTTCATAGAACTGCCGGTTATGTCCCGTTTTGGCACCAGGTATTGCATAATTTCACCAGATATTACCTTAATAGAGCCGAGTCAGCAGAGCTGCATATTGTGTTGAGCCGGATATTGCGGCAGTGGATAATTGAGAGTTTACTGTAGTCTGCTTTTATTTTATACCTGTCTCCAGGTTATCTCATGAAGCTTGTAAGAACATTTTAAACTGGAGAAGTTAGAGCCTTCATTTATTCCTTCACTACTGATGTCTCCCCAAAACTGAATAAAATTATCTTTAGACAGCAACTATAAATCAGTAGAATATGTTCCCATGCTGGAGGGATGAAGAGATAGTACTGAAGGTCATCTGCCTTAATAGAAAGTCAGAATGTGGATTTGCTAGATTGTGAATGGATACAGCTGGCAGTAGGTGTTGGATCATTAATCTGTTGGCTGCTAATGGCTTAACTTTGCATTTTATTTTCTCTAATCCTAACTAATTTTACCATGCACAGGAGAAATGTAGGACACCAAAAATGTGAAAAGTTATAGAAATTTATTATTTATTTATTTTTTTAGTGCTGCTCTCGGATGCCTTCCCTTTCCTCTCTTCCTTCCGTCTTTCCTTTCTTCCATCCTCTTCTGTATTTCTTTCATTCCTCTTCCTTCTGTCTACGGTGACTCTATGCTAAGGGACAAGCCAAGTGGTTTCCTGTACACCAGGAAATCATTTACTATGCTGGGTGGTAACCATATAACTAATTTTGGCACCTGGTGGTTTAGTAGGTAATTAGGGTGCTCCAATCAGATTGAGCTGATGCAGATTTATATCCAAGGGGCAGTTGGGGCTTATTGCTCACGTAATGCCACTCAGGGGTCAGTGAGGCTGGTCACTCTCATCTTAAATGTCAGGACCAACTTGCCTAGCCCCAGGCTTCTACGATCCTCATGGGACAACACTGGATTAGATGATGAATAAATGAATGAACTACACTTAATGCATGTCACTGTGGCCCAAAGGCTTAATTCTGTATGACTTCATATTTTACCCAAGCCCTGCATCCTGAGTATATACCGTGTATGTTATTCTTGCTGCAGCTAAACGGAATAATTCTGCTTAGAAGAGCATTCTGGTAGTGTAAGACTTAATAAACACTGCGTCTAACCTCTCCATTTAAAAAAGTCTGTCCTAAGCTGAATAACTTCAGCTGAAGTTACCAAGAATAATAGCTATAGGTGAAAGTGGGCAGCATTATTCAGTGGGTTAATCCTCCCCCCCCCTTTTTTTTTCTTCTTTTTTTTCTTTTTGACTCCTGATAATTTTTTAAATCTTGCAGGAGACTGTTTTGTAGCATCGGAGTGAGAAATAGTCAGTAGTAGCCCCTTTACAACCTGGTTTCACCATTAACTCTGATTATGATCATCTGAAGGTAGTTAAGAGTAAATTATAAAACACATTATCTTAATCCTGTCATCATTATAAGGAGCTCATCTTTATTTTATTATCATTATTTTTTGTAAATTAGTTATACCCTTATCAAATTACAGAAAGAACTATTTTTTAAAACTTTGCTGGTACTTGAGATGCTTATTAATCAGTTTCTTCCAGTTGACAGTACAGGCAAGTCTCATTATACAAGTGGGATATGTGAATGGAGGACTGCTGAGATAGAGAAAACTCATATGATGGAGTGAAAAATAGAGTCACGAAAACTCATATACTGTAATGGAGTACATAACTTCTATCTGTTGCCAGGTGCTTTAATTCCATAAGGGGCGGCCACAATCAGATCGCTTCCGTGTTGTCCTGTCCCCCTCCATTTCACTGTCCTCCTCCCAACTCACACCCCCCTTTCTCATATACTGTACCTCTCCACTCCATCCCTACATCTCATCCTTGGCCTCCCCCTCCACCCCTTGTTAGTCTCTTGCTCTCCATCCTCCACTGTCATCACCAAATTGTGGTCTAAGTTCCTATTCTCGTATCAGTGGTTTCTCACATAGTGGATGCTCACCTAGAAGGACTCACCTGTGCAGTTGTACAGTTGTTGGCAAGGGGTATTGTTATTTTAGAACATATCCCTTAATTATAACAAGAACTGCCTACACATGCTGTATTGTACCCAAACTGCATTTCCTTATTTGATTGGGATTGACTTTAGCTAATAGGTGTTTGAAATGCATAAGTGTGGATGTTCATGCCTGTTGGATGTAGTCAGGATTCTGAGGGCCTGAGTGAGAGAACGACATATATAATTGGGAATAGTTTTGTTTAGTTTCTCCTTGTACTCTGTTTTTCTTTTTCTTCTTCTTTCTGAAACCTACCTCACTGCGTCCTTAGGTGGGAACAGAGATCAGGATGATGATGATGATACACAGTAATTTACTGAATCTACTGCAGGTGGTGGACACAGGTGGGGTGCTGATCTCAGATGGGGTGACAGTGGGCAAGTTTGTGGAGGTGGCTGGGGGTGGAGAAGGAGGGGTGGAGGAGACCCAGCCCCTCCACCACCACCACCAACCTATGGAGGTGGATGCACTGGCTGAACATGCACAGGTTATAGGTGAGTTCAGTGACACAATTTATCAACAGTGTGTATGGATGCATTAAGTTATTTTACCATCATCTACTCATTTGAGTGTTACCTATCTCTCTGTGTCAGCCCTCCTCCTTCCCTACTTCTTCCTTTACTTTCTTTCATTCTTTATTACTTCCTCGTCCCACTTCATGTGGCTCTGTTCTGGGAGACAAGCCTAATGGTTTCGTGTAACCCAGGAAACCGTTTGCAGTGCTGGGTGATAACTATATGACCAGATTATGAGGGGAAGTGGAGCCTGCTGTGGTGCCCCCATTAACTGGATGGAGAGAGACAAATGAAGTGTCTGTCTAGGAACCAAGCCTCCACACTCTTCCCTACACCTTGCTATGGTGTGGCACTGTCAGCTGCAAGAGAACATCGGTTCACTGCATGGGACAACCATTTGGGGCAGTTGCTTGCCTGCGGTTAATGGATCTGCTCGGCCAGACAGACTGGGGTTGATCACCAACAACAACACAGACTATTGTGTCACTGACATGGGGCCTACTTATGATGGAGTGAAGCAGCTGCAGCATCCACCCAGGAGCCATACCTCATATTTCCCTGCATCTTGCCATGGGGAAGGACCCTGGCTCAGCCTTGGTGAGGTTGCTGTTTACCAGTAGTTGATGCCAGTTCCTTGTATGATGTATGTACTGCACTGTACCTGTAAGATGGTCCCACAGAAGCAGATGCTAACCTGTGGTTGATAGGTCTGCTTGACCAGACAGGTTGTAGTTAAACACCAGAAACTCATACTGGAGAAGGACACTTGTATATGATGGTGCTCTTATAGCTGAGCTGCTCTGTTGCCTGCTCATACAGAAATCCCTCAGCTCCCTGTCTCCTGAAAGAAGGATGGTGAGCTGCAGGAGGAGGGCAACTTCAGTCTTATTTCACTAAGTTCCTGTTCAGATGAGCCTGGTGTTACAAGTACTACTACGAGTATTACTCAGGCTACCACAGGTTGATTTGTTCGATTGTGGGAAAGTCTTTTATCCAAAAAGTATTTAAGTTTTTCTCAATTTACTCAATAGACAGCTTGGATTCCCCCTCATCTAAATATTTGTATTAAGCCTGATTGAAATACGTTATTGCATCCTTGACAGCAAGAGAGTTAAAGCATAATGTCATGTACTTTCTTATGGTGTGAGATTGGATGCCTTGTAATTGAAGTGGATCATGTATAATGATACTCGACAGAGGTGTACATGGTTGTGTTCAAGTGAAGACAAAGTATAGTACACTGAAATCAGCACTGCACCATGGCATATTACTTCAGGCCCCACAAAGCTATCAGTCTTTACCACAGCTCAGGCTTAGGGAAGTTTAATTTTACTTTCCCAGGCGAGATGGACATGGGCAGTGAGTATATTGGCATGGGTAGTGATGAGCTTGGTGGAGGTGGAGACGTCCCCAGCACTGCAGCACTCTTGGCAGCTGTGTCTTCCGCAGCTGATTCATCCTCACAGCTTGTCACGGAGAACACTCAAGTTATCAAGAGCAACCTGGGACAGTTTGTCGTGTTACAGCAAAATCAGGTAAGGCATACCATTTACAAGGAGTCTTCATTATAAGTACCCGTATCGACACTTTTGTTTTTAGGTTCACAGTAAATTTAACAAAAATTTTGAAAGTGGATGTAATAGAAAGTGTTAATACAGTTTAGCTTTATGGAGAGGAACAAGAATGAAAGACTGACTAGGAAAGTGTGAGTGAGGTGGAGAGGGAGAGGGAAAGAAAGAAACCAAGGATGAGATAGGGGAATGTGGTGGTGAGATATATAAGAGAGGGGGTAAGGAATTTGAGAGAAAGCAGCTAAATGGCTGAGGACAGGGTGACATGGGGGTGCTTTGTTTATGGCCACCCCTTACGGGAATGGATGTCAGGCAGTAAATAGATAAAGTTGCATTACTACCTGTAAAGTTAATTTGCCAGTTTCTTCAGATTTACAGTAGGAAGTAAGTGCAGAATGTTGTGATTTTTAGCACAGCACTCATCCTATACTAATAATGGGAACTGTCTGTATATTATTACGCTTGTGGGAGGGTATGCCTGGTATATGGAAGCAGTGCGAGTTTTATCTTATTCCTGTGGGAGGAACTTTGAAATAACCATCACTGCCTTCAAATCATTAATCCTTCATCTCCCATATCCTTAGGGTACAGTCTTATGACCCATCACCACCCCCTGTTACAATAACAACTCATCCCACCCATTTTTTTTTTTTTTTACCCCACCCATGGAACTTTCTTTGACAGACCTCTGCAACCCTACAAAATGCATTTTCACACCATACGAGGGCTGTTCAGAAAGTATCCCACCGTAGGCTCTAAACAGATAAATAGCTAACCTGTTGAGCTAGGACACTAATCCCCCTCAAAGTTTTTTTTTTTTTTTTTTAGGAAGAAGGAACCAAAGGCCAGGAGCCCACAAACCATTCCTTCTAAGAAAAAAAACAGAGAGCCAAATTCAATATCTGTTCATTTCGAGATGCCTGAACACACTGCTTTTGAAAGATTGGAGATCACAGGAAGTAGGAAATACAGACAGAGGGAGGCATTTCCAGAGTTGACCTGTTGCATAAATGGAGGACTGGGAGTAACGGTTAACTCTTGCATTAGAGAGTTGGATAGAAGAGGGATGAGAGTTTGTCGCTACCCATCGTAGAGGTGGAGAGATGCAAGCAGACAGTTCAGAGGAGCAGTGATCATTGAAGTAGTGATAGAAAAGTGATAAAGATGCAACAGTGCAGCAGAGAGACTGATGTTGAAGGGAGTCAGTAAGAGGAGGAGAGTTAATGAGACAAAAAGCCTTTGACTCCATCTTGTTCAGATGAGCTTGTATGTGGGGAGCCTCCCCATACATGAGAGTTGTACTCTCCACGGGGGCGAATAAAACCCATGTATAAAAGCAACAACTGTACAGTGGTAAAGGATGTACGGAGTCAACTTAGCACACCTAATCTCTTGTAAGCAGATTTTACAAGAGATGTAATATGATCTTTCCGATAGAAGTCCCAAGAGAATGAAACCCCAAGTATGTTTAAGGATGATGCAGGATTGAGCTGGATATTATTAAACATTAGTGGGTGCTCCTCTGCAAGATTTTGTTGGGTTGATAGATGTAAGAACTGAGTCTTTGATGCATTAAAAACAACAAGATAACTTTTACCTCAGTCAGAGATATGAACCAAGTCAGACATTAGGTGTGTCATAGCCATATCTCTTGTTTGTTGAAGTAACTGCTGAGATGGGCGTTACGGGAACCGAGTGGAAAGGTGAAGGATGGAATCATCAGCATGTGAGTGGATAGGGTTAGCTGTACAGCTTAGAAAGTCATTGATGAATGAAAAGAAGAGAGTTGGTGATAAGACAGAGCCCTGAAGAACACCACTGTTGATAGATCTAGGAGAAGGGTGGCCGTCTACAACAGCAGCTATAAAATGACCAGAAAGGAAGCTATAGATGAAGGCACAGAAAGAAGGATAGAAACCATAAGAGGGCAGTTTGGAAATTAAAGATTTATGCCAGACTCAATCGAAAACATTTGAGATGTCAGGTGCAATGGCAAAGCTTTTGCCAAAGTCCCGAAAGGAGGATGACCAGTAGTCTGAAAGGAAGGTGAGAAGATTGCCAGTGGAGCGTCCTTGGTGGAACCCATATTGACGATCAGAAAGAAGGTTGTGATAGGAAAGATGCTTTAAAATTTTTCTGTTAAGAATGGACTCGAAAACTTTTTGAGACACAGGATGTTAAAACAATTGGGTGATAGTTAGAGGGTTGAGAAAGGTCACCCTTCTTTGGGACTGGCTGAATGAGAGCAAACTTCCAGCAAAAAGGAAAGGTAAAAGTTGATAGATAAAGGTGAAAGAGTTTACCTAGGCAGGGTGGGCCCATCAGGTCCATTTGCCTTTTTAGTATTGAGTCTAGTGATGGCAGAAGATACATCAGTTGAAGAAATTTTATTGTCATCCATGAAGAAATCGGGGGGGAGGGGGGAGTGATGGAGGAACAGCGCCGGAATCGTCTAAGGTGGAATTGGAGGAGAAAGTCTGAGCGGAGAGGTGTGCTTTATCAGTAGAAGAAATAGCTACAGAACCATCAGAGTAGAAAAGAGGAGGGAAGGATGATGAGGTAAAGTTGTTAGAAAGGTTTTTGGCAAGGTGCCAGAAGGAGTGGAAAAAATTCGAGTTGGAGAGTTGAGAGCATTTAGTCTATCTATCTATCTATTGCCAGACGCCATAATCCCGTAAGGGGTGGCCATTTGACTCTGAGTTATTTGTTTTACAGGGAGGGGCACTAACCCTCCACCAACCCACTTGTTGACACGTAGGGAGCACGTATGGTTTGGTTATATGGTTATCACCCAGCATTGTAAATGGTTTCTTGGTTTACAGGAAACCATTTGGCTTGTCACTCAATGTAAAGCCACCTGTAAAGGAAAGAAGAGCAATAAGAAGTGACAGGAAAGATGGGAGAAACAGGAAGAGAGGAGGGCAGGCTCAGAAAGAGAATGATAAAGGCTAAGGAAGAAGTAGGCAGCACTACATCAAGTGAGTGGATGATGGTCGCCACCACCTACCACTAGAGCATTTAGTACAGATGAAATTATTCTTACCAGAGCGAAGAACAGACGTAGCACGATTCTGGTCAGAAACATGAAAAAGATGTGATTCAGGGGTGGTTTGGCTCTGACTTTGGAAATCGTTTCAGGCAGTGGAAAGAACACTGGACTATGTATGTCAACTCAGAAGGGGCCTACTTTGAGGGGGATTAGTGTCCTAGCTCAGCAGGTTAGCTGTTTATTTTTTTAGAGCCCAAGGTTGGATACTTTCTGAACAGACCTCGTATGCTTTCGTATCTCAGCCTTACCATCCACAATCTTCTGAACAGACCTCGTATGCTTTCGTATCTCAGCCTTACCATCCACAAACATTCTAGCCCATTCCCTCGCTTAGTTTCATTGTGCGATGCAGATCACAGTTTATGAAAGCGCTTGTTTTACTCGTATACTGTATTTCTGCGATGCTACTGTGATATTTAAGGCCGATCAAAAAGCATTATTTGCTGTTTTCACCAGTACCAGTATGATGAGCAAAAAGGCACCCCAGCCATGACTTTTTATACTTCCACTGCATCCAGTGGTTGGCTAATGAGGATGATGAAGCAGAGTGTACTAAAGCTGTCATCATGAAATTGAAATAAAATTTCCTTAATCTTTTTCTCTTGTAGGCCAATTCGGTGCCGCTAGGATCAGTTGGGAACCGCATTATAACAGCGGGAGGGCAGGTGGTGACAACAGTATCAGGTCTAGGAGGCAGTGGCAGCAAGCCAGTCATGGTTAACACAGCACAGATTGGCACATCCAGGCACCATGTAGTCTCCCAGTCTGCACCACAAACACAACAGGTAGAGGCTGCAACACCCATTTGTCATGCATTGTACATTGAGATCCTCTTATATGAACATCATTTTACAAGAATTCGTTGTTACAGGTGTTATGAGTACTCCCTCTCTATAACAAATCCTGGTTTAGCAGGTACTGCATTGAATTTAACGAATGCCGCAAAACCCATTGAACTTTTGTCAGCTGTAAGGAACAGTGGTTATTAAATGGGGTACCATGGGTTGAAGTACATGTGTTTCCTACCCTTTATACTCCACCCTGGCTTGAAATTGCCCTCTCCACACTGTGATTGCTGAGTTGTAATAACAGACTATAGTAATACAGTAGAGCCTCTTTAGTCCAGACTATATGGGGGGAAGGGTTGTCCGGATCTGCTGATTGTCCGAACCATCAGGGTGGTCTCCAGCCCATACCAAAAGCATTTTCTACGTACAGTATTTGTTCATTAATTTCATATATATATATATATGAAATTAATGATTTTTTTTTTTTTTTTTTTTTTTTTTTTTTTACAGCTGACAAAAGTTCAATGGGTTTTGCGGCATTCGTTAAATTCAATGCAGTACCTGCTAAACCAGGATTTGTTATAGAGAGGGAGTACTCATAACACCTGTAACAACGAATTCTTGTAAAATGATGTTCATANACACTCACCATTGAATTTAGTATTTACTGGCATTCCCCTTCACCTTTATTATCTTCTTAAGGCGTCTGGGGAGACTGATGGCGTAGTTTTGCAGAACAGACGGACTAAAACTGCTCCATAGCTGCAGCCTCAAGTTTAGGCAAAGATGATGTGTCCATACTACGCAGCTGCCGCTTCATGTGCGCCCATAAATTCTCAATGGGATTGATATCTGGGCTGTTTCCGGGCCAATCTCGAATAAAGGGAACCTCACAGTCTGTTAGCCACTGTTTCACTGACTTTGCAACATGTGCAGGGGCAGAATCTTGCATAAATACTCTTGCCTTGGTTTTATCAAAAGAGTCACTTAAAACATCACATAAGAGCTCCAAATAATTGTTCTGGTTCACTTTTTCATTTGCAGGTAGAATTACCAACCTACCAACACCATAATATGTAAAGCAGCCCCAAGCCATGAGTGAGGCTGGGTATTTAACAAACTTGGAAGTGTACTTAGGATCCAGGGGGTCACTGCCTGGTTTGCGGTACACTCGTGATGAAGGGGTACCAGTGACAGTAAATGTTGACTCATCACTCCAAAGCACAGTTTTCCATTGCTCCTCACTCCAGGCAAGATATTTCTTACAAAAATTTACTCTCTTTTTCTTCTGAAGTGCAGTTAGCAGTGGTTTTTTACGAGCACAAAAACTCCTGTAGCCCAGATCGTCATGCAACAGCTGCTGCACACTTCTGACAGACACATCTGCCAGCAACTGTGGGTTCTTTTCTTTTAAATCCCGTGCTGTTAGCCTTGGATCCTTGCTAACTTGCCTTGAGATCAGCTGACGGGTCCTGAAGGTTGTCTTACGAGGTCTCCCAGGCTTGGGAAGTGGAGTGGGAGGAATGGCCTCCCCACTGTCCTTGAACCGCTTCACCAGTCTCTGCACTGTCCTCAGTCTAACACCATCTGATTTGCAATAAATGGGAGTTTGTGGCCAGCTTTGTATAAAGTAATCACTTCCACACGTTTGTCCTTGCTTGTGGTTACTTTAGGCATGATGAGAATGTGGTAGGTAACCAAATAACTGTGTTATTTGAGTCAAAACATGCCCTCGTGGTGCATCACACACAGAGACAATCCTCCTCCTGTGGCTGCCCAAACATTACTGAGCCTGCTCCTGTGGTGCCAAACCTATCAAGCAGGGTTGCCAGCTCCCGTTGAAAAAGCGTCAGCTCATTTCGCATCACAGGGGAGGGTAGTATTGACCCTACTTCACTTAACGCGAAAAAGAATGATGTTGGCAAAAAAGCGTCAATACTTTCCGCGCCTACTGTATATATATGAGTCCTCGATAAACAAAAGGGATATAGACCAAAAGAAACTTTTGTAATTTGAAATTTCGTACATCAGAACAATTTTCCCCATTGAAATATACATAGAAATGGGGAGACGTGTTCCAGGACCCCCACGGACTCCCCAACTAAACTTTACCCCTCCTATTTTGAAGTAAGTACTACCTGTAGATGTAAAGAACAAAGTGGCCATTTTCTTGAACATCTCCTTTTTCTTGGTCACAGTCCCAACAGTGGAAGCTGCAAGGCCTAAAACACGGCCAGTCTCCGAGACTCCCTGCCCCTCCTCATGGTGTCTTATAATTTCCAATTTCCTCTCCAGAGTTAGAGTACGGTGCTGCTGCTTTTTTGCAGCGGTCTCCCCCTATGCTGGAGATGATGCAGGGTGCTTGGCAGGCATGTCTAAACAGTATGAAAAGGTGTAGAGCTGTGAAAACATCCTCACGTACAGTGACACTGCGAGGAGTAACGTGGATACCTCAATAATTCGCTGTGATGTCAATTTGCCGTCAGACAATTCCCTGTCAAAGCATGGACGATTCCCTGTCAGGATTATTCACACCCAAGACGCTTCCTCGTCATTCTATAAATATACTAAATGTTAATTAATACTATAACTTATTTCTCGCGGACCTATCAAGGTGTATGTTCATTTGATTAATACTATAATAATTAATTTCATGGGAACCTGTCAAGGTCTGTGTTCATTGAATAGCATAGGCTTTGGGTATTATTTATAATTTGCACTTGCAGTCAGTAATTAACTTGCTTCTGCCTCACTGTAGTTGACTTTTAATTATAATCTGCCTTTCCCATAGCTGTCTTCAGTAATTTTTATTGTAATTGTTGGATGCAATAGGTTGAGATTGATTGATTAGCTGAGGATGTAGACGTAATATGAAGATTATTCGTATAATTTTAGAATATTGTATATCAATCGTTCACCTGACGTTATTAGGCATTTATGTAAATGCCAATGTCTCATATGTAGCCTTATGTTAACCCACCCCGTCCCGGCAGATTCTTAACCAATTACCTCCCCTAATCCCGGCAGATTTTCTATTTTTCTGGCTAAAACCTTCGCATTTTATGAGAAACATCAAAAATTCATAGAGAAATCACTCATCTGACCTTTAAAGTGCTGCTACAGGTAAGAATACCCTCACATGGCTGTGTTTTCTATGGGCCCTGGCTCCAGAGAAAATGTGATCTTTGGGAGGGTAACTATTCCAGGCCACTTATAATAGATATTTATTTATTTACTTGGTACGAATTTATATGTAGTACAAGAGCATATTGGTTTTCACACAGTAATATAGGCAATGTAAGCGTTGTTTCATTCACCAAACACATCAACATACCGCACCTTTTTTTTGCGACATTACCTAATCATCGTTTCTGACTGTTTCCTCCTCTAATGCTACGTAAACTTTGTCCTCCACATTTGCAGTACAGTAAGACCTCACTATAATGGACTAATTGGGGCTCAGGCCAGTCCGAAATATGCAATTTTCCGATAAAAGCGACATCCGGACTTACCCCTGCTAATCCGGACTTTTTCCGATATATCAGACATTAGTCCGGATTGCATCAGTGGTTTTCACCACCATTGCAGTATTGTACTGTGTTATACCTTCACTACATTAATCAAATGGTATACAGTAATAATACTGTACTGTGTGCTGAAAAACATGTCTTTTACTTGTCTTATTGTGGTGAACATAACTGAAGTTGTCAGGCAGTCCGGACTGCTTCCTGGCTATATCGGACTTTTTCCAATATATAGGAGTTTAATCCGGTAGCTCCTCGAGTCCGATAAAAGCGAA
Organism: Birgus latro; assembly: GCA_018397915.1. Classification (NCBI taxonomy): domain Eukaryota; kingdom Metazoa; phylum Arthropoda; class Malacostraca; order Decapoda; family Coenobitidae; genus Birgus; species Birgus latro. Next base: position 99,786 of record JAGKTI010000141.1, read on the forward strand.
TTCCGGTCTACTGAAGTCCGTTATATCGAGGTTTTACTGTATTATTTTTTCCGTTAATACCAACTATTTAATACCATATTTTACATTTATTATAAAAGGAATAAACCACCACCACCTTTATAACTCATATAACTCGAAAACTAATATACAGTAAACTCTTCATAAGCTGAACTATATGGGGCTTTACCCTGGTTCGAATTACCGATTTTTCCGGCTTACCAAATTTTCACTCCCCAAAATTGCTAAATTACCAAATTTTACCCTCCAAAATCGCTAAATTACCAAATTTTACCCCCCAAAATTGCTAAGACAATACCTATTACTTGTCCTTTCAACACTAAATTAAAGAAGCATATATAAATAAATAAGTTATGACAAAAAACAATTTAGTGCATTTAATATACCTTTAACCCCTTCAGTGCTGTGTGTATTTTCATTTTGTTCTTGCTGCCACCAGACAATTTTAGTCAGTGTAGGTTGGATCTGTGGAAGTGCACAGGGTTGGTACAGCCTTCATTAGCCCCTTCAGTATGTGAGCCCAGTCCTGAGTGCCATAAAATCGGCTGGAGGAAGCGTAAATAAAGTAGAAATAGACGTCACAGTACTGAAGTGGTTAATTATTGGTAGAAAATCATTCACAGAGGCAGTACAGACCGTCGGCAGCGTGTGTTGGAGATGGATTTTCACCCCCCCAAATTGCAATAACATTACTTATTACTTGTGTTCTTAACACTAAAGTAAAGGAGCATATACAGTGTATAAATTAATAAAGAAAGACAAAAAAGAAAATTCAGTGCACATAATTTGCCTTTCGTCAGAAGCACTAGATTCGTCGGCAGTTTGTTTTGTTTTGGAAACAGAGGTGGTGGGGGTGGTTGAGTTCACACTTAAACGTAAATTCTAAAATGTACCCATTATTTATTTCACTTTACATTAAGAACTAAACTTAAATGTAATCACTGTAATAGACTGCAGTGTAACACCTTTCGTTAGAGGCAGTAAATTCTTCGGCAGTTTGTTTTGTTTTGGAGACGGAGTTGATGGAAGTGGTTGAGTTCATACTTTAACGTAAATTCTAAACAGTACCCAGTATTTATTTCACTCTATATTAAGATCTAAACTTAAATGTAATCAATCACTGTAATAGACTGCAATGTAACATTTTCAGTAATAATAGTACTGAACTTTAATCATGATCACTACACTAAGTCACACGTGCACATTTTTTTTTTTTTTTTTTAGCTTCATTCCTTTATGGCTAGAGGTGCCAGTATCACTTCTTTTAAGCTTTGAACCTTCCATGGCAAGGCAGAAGGCGAAAAGAGAGCACTGCTCAGCACTAGATGACAGTAAGAATGGCGCAACTACCGTCTCCAAAAGCAAGCAGCAGACTGGTGGCGCGTGTTCGCCTGGCGCCATTTCTCCCCCTTCTTTCGCATTTCGGCCTACTTTCATACGTGGTCTCGGCCTGAGTTCGGCTAACTGAAGATTCCGGCTTCTAAAAGTTCGGCTTATGCAAGGTTTACTGTACTTACTAAATTAGCTGATATATAAATAAATGACAGGGAATCGTCCTGATGCCATAAAATCCTAATGGCAAATTGTCTTGTTATTGTTATGACGGCCTCACTGCAAGCGAGCACGACACTGTGCAGTGCGCCCATATTGAATTTTTCATACTTCCTTTCACTTCGCTTTTCATATCATTGAGAGATACCTTTCGTATTGTGGAATTTGTCCTTCATTCCTCGCTTTCATAACAACGAAAATTCATATATCGGGTTTTCGTTTACTAAGGACTCTACTTGTGTGTGTGTGTGTGTGTGTGTGTACATGAAACGAAGATTGTAGCGTTGTTATGTAGAGGTACGGGCCAAGGAGGGAACTGCAGTGTAAATTATGGTCAGTAAAGGAATAAAGCCCATGTAGGATTTGAAAATGGCCTAAACGTCATTATCCATTGCATTTTTCTCAGGCCCATCTTTGCTTAAATGAAGTAATGTAAAGAATTTTTAAAAAGTCTTGTGATGGAATCTGCTACAACCACTGTATGACTGTCGTCATGTGGTTGTGTGGATGAACCAGTCACTTACCCAGCTGGTGAGTCTTTTCATCAAGAATCACTGAGTGCCAATGCCCTCCAGTTTGTGTTCTGTATTTTCCTATTTTCAGGGTGGTAAATGACCTCTTCCTGATGAAAATTTATCACATTATCATCATGTTTCTTAAGGCAAATCTACATTTGTTTGTTTATGGCATAATGAAAGAAATGTACTCTGGATTTCATTTCCCATTTCTCAACTGGAGGTTAGTGTAGGTTAGGTTTGGTTAAATTATTAGGTACAGTTAAGCTAGGTTAGGTTAGGTTCATTTAAACTGTTAGGTTAGGACAGTGGTATTCAGTGAAAGATTGACACAACTGCCTCACATCAGACAGACAGACTCATAGACTGCCACAATTTATAAATTTTCTTTGTATTCCTGTTAAAACTGAACTTGACATTCCATTACAGTTATTTTACAATGTAGTCTTGGCAAAGTACAGTACTGTTAAGCTGTCATGTATAGCATTATATTGGCCAGTTTACTGATGTGTACTGCCACACTGCCAAAGTGTGGCAAGGTGGGCGGGGGGTTGCTGCGGTATCCAAGCAAGTGTCTCACCCGACAGCATTCACAGACGTTTTTGTAATTTATTATTTCTTTTCTTTTGTATCAGTAATTACTGTTTGTCCATCAGAATGTGCTAGAATCTGTTTAAATAAAAATTTATCAGGTACAGTAATCATCAGCACCGATGTTTTTTGTTACAAAATTACAAACAAAATTGTGCCGTGTTGGCAACAGGTGGCTAGTAGTGCACTGTGTGGTGATTGAATAGCAACATACAGCACTCTGAACGATCACTGCTGTACATACCACTTATAAACAGTCTCTTCTAGTTTGGGTAATGCCTGTTGGCAGCTTCAGAGTTTTACTTTCACCACATTCACTGTAATACCACACTTTAAAGCAAGCTGCCTAATTTTGCTTTTGTTTTTCTTGATGCTTGATACACTTTGTTTGGCAATACCACAATTTTACTATGAGTTTTCCTCCAGAAACACCAGCTTTAATTTACCAGTATCAGCAGTACGTAATGTTACATGCTTCCTCTTGACACCTTTAGTCTTTCCAAAGGCTCCATTTGCATGAAGTGCTATGGTAAGGCGCATTGACTCGAAATACTGTACATGGAGGGGGAAAAAAAAAAGTTTAACTAATTGATGGTACGAATGCTTGTGTGTGTTTAAACAAAGGGGCCCTCGTTGCGACCTAGCGTGATCTGAGACCAAACAAACAACAGTCACTTTCTGCCCTGCTAGTGAAAATGACTTTAGAATTATTTTAGACATATTTTTGGAATTCATATTTTTAAAATTCTGTCCGAATTAACCGAAATCCAGACTAATGGCATCAGAACTGAAGAGGTTCTATTGTACTGTATTAGTCATGGAGAAGTGCCATGACAAGGATGTGAAATATGCTGAAAAGCACAAAAATGGGCTAAGTTAGTGTAAAATGGGTATAATTTACATTTTTAGTACTAGAATATACAATTGTACTTATTTATTTTCGAACATGTGCTTGAAATCCCACCTCATGGAGGACCCTCAGATTTAACGAACCTGACTATCGCTCCAATTAGCCCGTTATAGCGAGAGTCTACTGTATAGGACACTTTTTGGTCTTACGAGTTCAGTCACTCCCCAGTATGTGATGATTGAGTATGTGATTGATCAGTGAAAACTTGCATCCAGTTTCAGGTTAATGACAGTGAAAATTGCGTAGGCTATACTTCTTTTTTTTTTTTTTTTTTTTTTTTTTTTTTTTTTTTTTTTTTTTTTAGCAATTTCATGTGGACACATGTCACCCGTACAAGTTGACAGTTTTTTGTTTGAGCCAAGATGGCTGCCCATTAATTACATGGCTATCAAAACACCACCACTATTGCAAAATAACAGTGCAAGTGCATGATGAATAGCTCAGTTTGCATATTAACTAGAAAGATGGCTTTCTGTGTGTGAAATACTGAAACTTGTGACTTGGAAAATACAGCATCACTCTCCCCCAGCCTTGGGGGAGGGGGAGACCTTTGGTGATGACTCAAACCAGTTTGGGACATACTTCAGGTTGGTGATAGAAATGTTTTTAGATTTTTGATTATGTGGCCCTTGACCCCCTTCTTTTCCTCACTGGACCCATGCTAAATTAACCTCAGTATACGATCTGTTTTCACTTGATGTAACCTCATCACGTGTTGGGGCGTGGCTGTTCCGAATTTTCAGTGTTATGAGCATCAGTCAAAAATCTGAGAATCAGTTACAAAGCACATGTTGGGAAAATTTTAAAGGCCCCCATGCAACTTTCACTACAGCATTCTCTCAGGCCTCGGTGAGACACTGTACCAGCCCTGGTGGTGGTGAAGTGACTTAAAGCTAGTTTTACCCCAGTGAGCTGGGACAGCGTCAGTATTGCTTGCTGTGCAGAAATCATGATTCAAGACAGAGGAACGTGATCTTACAATAAAAAGACCATCCAAAATCTCTTTTATTTAATAAATTGGGAGCACTCACCGTCCACTCACTCGATGTAGTGCTGCTCGCAGGTGACTGCCCTTTCCTCTCTTCCTTCCTTTCTGCTTTCCTTCCTTCCTCTTCTGTCTTTCTTTCCTTCATTCTTTCATCTTCCTTCTGTCTACAGGTGACTCTACACTGAGTGACAAGCCAAATGGTTTCCTCTACACCAGGAAACCATTTACTACACTGGCTGGTAACCACATAACCAAATTATGGCACCTGGTGGTTTAGTGGATAACTAAAGAGCTCCAGTTGGATTGAGCCTGGGTTGGTTTTTATCCAAGGGATGGCTGGGGTTTATTGCTCGCATAATACCACTCAGATGAGTGAGGCTGGTCACTCTCATCTTAAATGTCAGGACCAACTTGCTTAGCCCCAGGCTGCTACGCACCTCATGGGGCAACACAGGATTGGAAGACGAATCAGTGAATGAATGGATTTTTTAATAACAATAATATCACTCACTTGTGCAGGGGAAACAAAGTAGGTGAGTCTAGGTATGAGACTTCCAGGTGGTTGCATTTGTTTACAACCTGTGCATCGTGCTTTTGTTGCTTAGTGCTAGGATTGCATGACCCACATCCTGTACCTGCCTGCCTCAGCCTAGTTATTGTGTTGACTGCCATAAGATCTAGATTTTTTTTTTTTTTCATCCTAAAACTTGAAACAGTTTCAACATGCTTTAGTTATGATGCCTAAGTGACCAAGTGTACTCCATCTTGTAATGAATGAACTAAGAACACAGGAAAAACCTTTATTCATGAGGTAAAAGAAAGATTATTTGATGGAGTATGGGAGCTTAATACATACGGGAGGAGCGTCTCGCATTTGTACGGTCAGAAAATGGAGTTGGCTCTGTTTATGATGTAGATAGGCCCATTGTTTGAAAGTGATGAAAACTTTAATTTATGGAGGTTAATAATGAGGGAGTGGTAAAATTCCTTAGTGTTCCCATTTAGTGCAGTGAGTGTGAAAAAGACTTTGTGACTAATTTTTAAAATGAGTTGGAGAACTTGGGGTTAGAAAAATTAGGCTCTTATGGTATGTGAAGTTTATGTTTGGACATAGTTATGCAAGACAATTATGTAATTTCATTTCTTGTTGATTATGTCATATAGCTTTATAATGCATTCTCATTTGTTTTCATTTATAAAGGCTCAACTTGCCTGCTTGCATCAGCCTTGGTCACCTAATGGTTGCTGTCCATGCTGTTCGATCTCTTGCAGCCTCCAGATTCAGTCCCATATCCCTGAGGTCACACTGTATGACCTCGTCCCATTTCCCCCCCCCCCACAACTCTACCCCCAACATTCACACTTCTCACCGTCTACACCCAGTTGTCATCTTCCCTCATCTCCACATGCCCAAACCATCTCAATCTACCCCTCCTTATCACAAAACCAATGCACTCCAGTCCCATACTTCCCCTCAAATCTTCCATCGTAAATCTAGCCCCCTGTCCCCCACAGACCTCAGATTCAAGGACGCACTGCACGTCCACCTAATCATTGTCATTTCCGTATGTTTGAGCCTTTGAATATTCTCTTACGTAGCTGCTCAGGTTTCACTGCCATACAGCATTACAACTCCTAACACGTGCCGCTTACAAAGATCCTTTAGCAAGGAAGGAGAGTCCTCTCACTATCAGGAGAGGCAACAGCTCCCTGAACTTCTTCCAGCCACTCCTCACTCTAGCCACAGAGCTGCAGCCCACCTCCAGCACATAACGTGTCTCCAAATTAACAAAACTTGTACACACACTCAAGAGACTCACCAGCAAGATCAATCCTCTAATACTTGACAGTCTCTGCCTCTTTTTTTTTTTTTTAAATGTGTCCAGCTCTGGGCATGGGCTTCACAGCCTGCTCCCAAGGTCCAGTAGTCCTTCTACATGTCAGCACTTCTGCACTAACACCCACCGTCCATATTGGATATATGCTAGGGCTGTCCCATACAGGATTGCGTATTAGCAGGGGTATTTTTATGACATGTCGGTGGGTCTTCTGGTAGATCGGTAAAGTCTGATTTTATGAAGTTCAAATCCTTAAACTGTTCTCTGCCCCAGGGGGGGATTTGAGCTTGAGTTCAGTAGGACTGCAGGCCACCCCTCTACTGACTGAGCACCACCTCCCTGACACACAGTACACATGAAATCAGCATTATCTCACAGTCTACTTCTAACACCACTATATCTTTTATGCACCCACCTGTCACAAACACAGCACAGGACAGAATCACTTCCCACAGCCTTGTGGCATACTGCACATGGCCGCTCTCCCTCTTCTTTGACAGTACTGCCACCAACCCTAGATACCATCACCATTGTTTTATCTGCTTTTACTCCCAAGTCCTTGTTCCCCATACCATCTCCCCATTCCTAACTCTTTCCACCAGCTCCCTTTCCTTCTCTGCAGTCAACATCAAATCATCAGCATACAACATCACGCATGGGAGTCCTTCTTTGAAGTCACATGAGAAGGCTTCAAGCACCATGATAAATGATCAGGGGCTCAAGACTGACCCCTGATCCACACCATCATTCACAGAAAATTTGTCACTCATATCTTCATTCACTCTCACATAGGTGGAAGAATCCACATACACTGCCATAACTACTCTGACCTGGCACTTCTTGATCCCAAACTTCCTCATTGCCCACTTCACCACTTCTCTAAGGACTTCGTCAAAGTCCCTCTTCAAATCAACAGAAACAAAATACAGATCCTTTTTCTTTTGCATACTGTATATTTTTCCTGAAGCTGTCGAACAATGAATATGACATCAGTGGTCCCTTTGCCTGACATAAACCCGAACTGCTTCTCATCATTACAGTATTCACTCTTTTGTTCATCATACCTTCTAGAACTCTCTCCATTACCTTCATTTTCTTGCCCAAAAGTTTTAAGCCTCTGTAATTTTCTCTTTCCAGGGCATCATCCTTACCTTTGTACACATTTACAATCACACACCTCAACCATTCATCTGGGACAACACACTCATGTATAATTATATTTATAAAATCAGTAACTAATCCCACTTCTGTATTTTCTGAGACCTTCAGCATTTCAACAGTCAACCCAGACACACCTGCTGCCTTCCCCAACTGCATCCTGCTTATTGCCCATCTCACAGTAGCAGTGTCAGTCAAAGGCCAAGGGCCAAGCACTGGATCTGCTGACTCCAAGCCTTCCCCGTTCCAGTCAAACTTCTTATTCAGCAGCGAGTTATAATGCTCTCTCCAGGCTTCTTTTATATCCCCACTGTTCACGACTACCTTCCCCTCATCATTCTCCACACTCCGTTCACCTATGATATCCATGTTTCCTATCTTCATTTGATTTCCACCTTAAGTATCATATTCTTCCAGTACTGTTTAGGTTATCCTGTAAAAGTCTCTTAGACTCAGATTTCCCCCTATATACCACTTTTCTAGCCCCATGCTTGGCAGCCAAGTATTCCTCTTTGTTACTACCCCTTTTTTTTTCCTGGAAAACTCTTCTTATCTCCTTAACTGCTGCTTCTACACCCTTATCCCACCATCATGTTGTCTCATGTCTTGAGGGGCCCTTTGTCCATCCACACTGAATCAGTAATTCAGGAGATTGTTCGTGAGAGCTCTGTTCTGTTCAACAGCTTCCTGTTCAGCCACCACTCTACTCATCTTGCTTTAGAAAGCATCCATTTCTGCTTGGTTTTTCAAATTCCATATTTTCCTCTTGGGTGCATAGGTAGTCTTCTTCACCACCTGCTTCTTAAGCACCATGTCACATACAGATTATCAGTAATTTGAGTTGCTGCACATACTCTTTGCTTCCAATAACTTTAGTATCCCTCACTAACCTCCTATCAGCCCACATGACCAGGAAATAGTCTGTCTTGGTACTGTTTCCCCTAGTCTCGTATGTATTCAGCCTTCTCTCTCTCCTCTTGAGATGCATGTTGCACACAATTGTGTTCATTGCCTCCCCAAACTCGAGTATCCTTTCCCCTTCCACATTCCTTAAACCATATGCGTATCCACCATGTGCCCTGTCATATCCTTGATCTGCTTCACCCCCATGACCATTTAAGTCCCCTCCCAAAACTACAAGCTCATCATCCCCTGTACCACTCATTACACATATCAGGCCATCCAGAATCTTTTTTTCTACATCATCCAAGCCAATCTGTGGATTGTATGCCAGTATAAATTACATTGTCAGCCTACCAAAAAAAAATTCACAATGATAAACCATTCCTTCATCCTCACTACATTCATGATGAATTCCACCCATTTTTCCCTAACCAACACACCCGCACGACCATATCCATTGCACTTCGTTGCCATAAACTGTATCTGCAATCCCTTCTGGCAGTCATTCTGGCTGATCCACCCCTTCACCTAATCTCCTGCACACAGCCAACATCCACCCACCTTCAGCTTATGGCTCCAGCTACTTCCTCTGTTCTGCCCTTCAAACTACCCACATTCCAGGAGGCCGTTCTGATCCCAGTGGGTGATTTAGCTTTCTCAGGCTTGAGCTTTTTGTCACTGTTTTTTGTCATTTGGTAAAATTAATAAAGGGAGAGACAGACCACACGCCCCACCCACCTGCACACTCCCAAGTCCAGGCATGGTACCTAGGACCCTTAGCCCACCAGCCATGACCAGTGACTATGGCAGTGGCCCTGGGACACCCTGCCAGGACAGCTATTCAAGGTTGCCAAGCTCATGTTTGCTATAGCAGTTGTAACAGTCACTAGCCAAAGTTTGGAGTTTATGGACATGGTTACAGTTCCAGTGGCATTTCTTGGGGTTCTCTGTGCTTCCATTTCAGTACATATGCATTATTATAGGTCATATGTTAATTTCGTTTGTGTGTTTTAGGTATAATTAACCATCATTTTTTGTTTAAAAATGCCTTACACAGCATCACATGTGTAAACTGATGGTGGTTAAACACCAAATGCCTTTTATTCAAAGGTTATTTACAGTGAACCTGTGGTTATGGCTTTTTTTTTTTTCCCCACTACTTGAATGTCTGCATTCCTGCCATTATTGTATTTTATTTTTTTTTAAGCAAAAATCTTGTTATCACTCACCAGAGCTGGTTTCTGCCAACCATGATGATGCAGCATCTGTGGTTTCTGATGGCTTTGAGGGATTCAAAGATGAGGCCCCACTCAAGGAGTTAATTCCAGGTGGTGGAGATTACAAACTATCCACCCCCTAGCCTCAGAGCCCCTTACTTAGGTTCAAATCTATGTGGTGTGTGATTCATCCTTACTGTTCCCTTCTCATCATTTTCTATTAACCTAACCTTCATGTTACTCACTGTAACATATTTGGTGGGTCTGCATTATTGGAAAAAGGAAGATTTGTACAAGTGAGGTGCCCATTTCCAGTTAGGATGAACCCATAGGTTCTGTGCTTTTGTTATCACACACTAGACATGGTATCAGTTTTGTGCAGTAACCAAGGGATTGCTACTGTACTTTGTTATGCAAGCATTCACTTTATGAGTAGATATACATAAACATAACTACCTGTAACATTAGGATCTGCCTGTAATCAGACCTCACTGTAGGTCAGGGATGTGTTCCAAAATACTGGTTGGTATAGTAAAAATTTTTAATACAACTGGTGCAGTCGTTCAGTCAAAAAAAAAAGTGTCATCAGGTTGGAAGAAGTTTATGGTGACGATCAGTTTATAATGTGGACTCATAGAATTTTAATAGGAAGTTTGATCATGGTGATGATGAGAAGGTAACATACTGTACAGTAAAACCTCGATATAACGGACTTCAGTAGACCGGAATTCGCTTTTATCGGACTCGAGGAGCTACCGGACTAAACTCCTATATATCGGAAAAAGTCCGATATAGCCAGAAAGCAGTCCGGACTGCCTGACAACTTCAGCTATGTTCACCACAATAAGACAAGTAAAAGACATGTTTTTCAGTGCACAGTACAGTATTATTATACCATTTGATTAATGTAGTGAAGGTATAACACAGTACAATACTGCAATGGTGGTGAAAACCACTGATGCAATCTGGACTAATGTCTGATGTATCGGAAAAAGTCCGGATTAGCAGGGGTAAGTCCGGATGTCGCTTTTATCGGAAAATCGCATATTTCGGACTGGCCTGAGCCCCAATTAGTCCGTTATAGTGAGGTCTTACTGTATNAACAAGGCTTTACCTCATGACATAGTGATGCAGTACTGACTGCTGATCTCGTTATGAAAAATGTAACCAAACATATGAAACAAAATTGTACAACGTATATGACAGTGTCTCTCTCTCTCTCTCTCTCTCTCTCTCTCTCTCTCTCTCTCTTTTCTCAGATAAAAATAAAATAGATTATACTATTTCACAATACTTGTTTTTATTTTGTTTATTTATTTATTTATTAATTACAGATTGTGTCACATCAGTTAAACAGCAGTGGTCCAGTTCGGAACATATTGTCAAGCCCTCAAAAAATAGTCATCAAAAGTAACATGCCTCAGCCAGTACAGGTGAGTTTATTAAAGAAGATAAACATATTAATACTGTAATACCTTTAATCTTGTGACATTTTTACTTTATTCTTGCTGTTTCATTTTGTTTCAGTTATAAAGGATCCAACAGGCTTGTCTTCTTGGCTTTCCATGCTGCTCAGTCTCAGGCAGCCTCCCTGTTCAATCTCTTTTCCCTGAAGGAACACTCTTATGACCTCATCCCGGGTCTTTTCGGTCTGCCTCTTGCAACCCTACCCCCAACATCCATACCCTTCACTTTCTGCAGCCAGTTGTCATCCCCCATCCTTTGCACATGCCCAAACCATCTCAATCTACCTCTCATCACAGCACCAATACAGTCCAGGCCCATCCTTACTCTTAAGTCTTGCATTGCAAACCTAGCCCCTGCAAGCTTTGTATTTTCAAGGATGCACTGCACATCCATCTGATCATTGTCATTTCTGTACGTCTAAGCCTATGAATGTCATCTTCCCTTACTGCCCGGGTCTCACTACCATACAGCAATACACTCTTAACATGCACCATACAAAGGTCACGTAGCATGGAGGGAGAGCGCTCTCAATGCCAGGAGAGGCAACAGCTCTCTTAACTTCTTCCACCCACTCCTCATTCTAGTTACAGAGCTAGCTGCAGCCCCACCTCCAACACATATCATGTCTCCCTAGTAACAAAACTATTCCACACACTCAAAAGACTCACCAGCAAGGTCAATCCTTTCACAGATCTTGAATTTGGCTCCTTTTTATTGTCTTTGTTTTTTTCTTTGAAGGAGCAGTTTGCAGGCCTGTGGCCTTTGGTTCCTTCTTCCTTGCATTTAAAAAAAAAAAAAATCTCCACATGCTCTCCCCAACACACCGCACACATGAAATCAGCATTATCTCACAGCCTACCTCTAATACCACTATATCCCACTTATCACAAACACTGCACAAGATAGAATTACTTCCCACATCCCTGTGTCTAACTACACTTGGCCATTCTCCCTCTTCTTTGATAGTACTGCCACTAACCCTAGATACCTTTGAGAAGTACTTCCCACATCCCTGTGGCTAACTACACATGGCCATTCTCCCTCTTCTTTAATAGTACTGCCACTAACCCTAGATACCTTTGAAATGTTAAACAGTACATTCATCACAAATATCAACACTGCTATGCAAACTTTCAATACAATTATTCAAAATGCAGACAAAAAATACATCCCTAGAGGCAACAGAAAGAAACAATTCCAGCTTCACACCTGGAATTCAAGGCCTCATCAGTCAGCATGACACGCTATGACACTCCCCAACTTCCCATACGCAAGACACCTTACAACAAATACAGGCACTCAACATGCAGATAAACAATAAAATATCAGAGCAGCAAACACTAAATTGGAATGATTATCCCCAAACACTAGATCACAAGACAAACACCATAAAGCACTAAACAGCATCACACTCTCCAACAGCACCACTACATGATCACACGTTGCCATCACAACAATAGACACCATACCCTCAAACAAACAACAAGCAAACACTCTCATCAAGCACTTTTCACATGTCAGTCATCTAAACCCTCATCGCGATGACCGACGACCGGCACGTTGCAGCTGTGCAAGGCTTACGTGAAGGAGTGTTAGTGCCAACTTTAACATATGGATGTGAGACAATGGTGTGGCATGAAAATGAAAAGTCAGGAGTGAGAGCAGTGGAGATGGGACTGCTGAGGCATATATGTGGGATACAGAGTGGATAGGATACGAAATAATGTAATTCGTGAAGGATGTGGAGTGAGGAAGTCTGTGGACACCAGAATCAAAGAGAGTGTACTGAAATGGTATGGTCATATGGAGAGAATGGACAACAATAGAGTGGTGAAAAAGGTATATCTGAGTGAATTTGAAGGAGGGAGGAGGTGAGGTAGGCCAAGGAGAAGGTGGAGAGATATGGTGGATGAGTGGATGAGGAAGAGAGGTTTGGAAGTTAGTGAGGCTAGGAAACTGACAAGAGATTGAGCTGGCTAAATGAATATTGTGAGGAGAAGTGCATGATCCGGGATTTGGCACTCCTTTTTAACATGACAGCGTCCGGATTGACTCTACTGGATATGTTTATGTGAAGCTACAGAATGTGGTGAATATTTTTGGCATATCCGATAGAGCAAGGATTATGGGGTTTGAATGATGAGTAAATGGAAGCATGGCCCATTGGACTGGGCAGATTTCGGCTGTCTGGACATGGCTACTTCTCACCCTGCCTTAGGGTGGGAAAAGAGGTCCAGATGATGGTGATGTTTTTATGTAGGTTCTACTACTACTGCTACTACTACTGCTACTACTACTGCTACTGCTACTACTACTGCTACTACTACTACTACTACTACTACTACTACTACTACTTCTTATTATTATTGCATATTTGTACACAGGGTCGGGTGCAGACAGGGCAGGTGGTAACAGCCGGTGGACAACAGGTAATAAAGATACCAGCCAGCCATGTCCAGCAGCTCACTGCGCAGCCACAGAATGTACAAGTTATCTCAAACAAGGTAACTCCCACTGTACACACACCTTGTATATCATTTGTTTACTGTATTTATTTCCTTTTTTTTCTTTCATACAGGACAGTCAGGTAAATTGTAAACTTAGCATCATCAGTGTTTTCATCATTTTTATTTTATCATTATCATCATTATCACTGACATTAACGTTCTCATTGACGTACAGTAAACCCTTGTTATACCGAACCTTCCCTTAACAAATTTCTGTTTTAACAACCACCTGGAGCTGGCTGAATGTTATGTTCATTTAACAAATTTTGCTCGGTAAAAGAGTGAATGCATGGGAAACACTGGCCAGCATGGTGTGACAAACAAACATGGCTTTATCCAAGGCCTACTTGCAGTCTTTATTTACAGTGCAATTTTTTTTTTCTTTAAATGCTAAGAAGAAGGAATAAACACACAAGTTAGTAAATAAGGCATTTATCTAGAAAAAGGACCATTTAGACCTAGGAGTATGTTATTGTGTACGAGTGTACTGTCGAACAACACTCTGTATTTAATGATCATAGTTCGATAAAAGCCACGGTGCCTGGGAAAGTACCGAACAGCATGGTATTCTGCTTTAACATCAAGGGTCTGGTACCAGATAGGTCATAATATTGAGGGTGCACTGTACCTACTTCATACACCATAATGTATCCATTTCCACTATTCTCAGTCTTTTTTTTTTTTTTTTTTTTTTTTTCCTCATACATCACTGCATTATCTCACATCTACTGTATATTTAATGTGGGTATTGTAGTAAAACTAATACAGTTTTCTTGCTACCTTTTCAATTCAGTTTTCATAAGCTGACTGAAATTGTATTATGATAGAAGAATGATATTTTAAAAAAGTCACTATATTCGATGGGTTACGTAACCTATATTTTGTTTTTATTCCAGATGAACTATGTTCGCCTGGTGAGCCCGGGTGTGGGTGGAGGTGGGGGTGGAGGTGGTGGGGGTGGCGGGGGGGTGCGGGCGACCACTCCTGCCAATAAGCCCATTGCTCCTGCTGCTTCTCAGCCCATCAAAATTAAAGCCATGCCCATTGCTCCTAACCAGCCTGTAAGTTCGTAGTAGGTAGTTTTTGAATAATTATCTATCTGTCTGTTGCCAGATGCCTCAGTCCTCTCCACATGGCCAAACCACCTTAATGTATTTCTCCTAACGCGTTCTCTCACATCCACATCCACACCACAGCGCTCCTTCACTTTTTAAAAATCCATCCATCCATCCATCCATCATCCAATCCTATGTCACCCCATAAGGAGCATAGGAACCCGGGGCTAGGCAAGTTGGTTCTGACATTTAAGATGAGAATGTCCAGCCTCACTCATCCCTGAGTGGCATTATGTGAACAATAAACCCCAACAACCCCTTGGATATAAGCCTACACAGGCTCAATCTGATTGGAGCACCTCATTTACCCACTAAACCACCAGTTGCCATAATTTAATGTATGGTTACCACCCAGCATAGTAAATGGTTTCCAGGTGTACAGGAAACCATTTGGCTTGTCACTTAGTGTAGAGTCACTCATAGGCAGACCTGAACTCCACTGTACTGTTAATATAGTTGATCAGTCCTTGTCTGCCTGGTCAACCATACCAATCAACTGCAGGTAAACAGTTGTCCTTGCAGGGTTGTTCTGTGCAGAGACCAATGTTCCCTTGCAGCTGACAGTGCCTAACCACAGCGAGGCATGGGAAACTGTGGAATTTTGGTTCCTGGATGAATGCTGCATTTGCTTCTCCACCCAGTTAACATGGGCACCAAAGCAGGCTCTACTTCATCCTGTAATTTGGGTGTGTGGTTGCCACAGTAGCATTGTCAGTGGTTTCTTGGGTTACAGGAAACCATTAGGTTTGTCACTCAGTGCAGAGACAACTGAAGTGGAAAGAAGAGTAACAGAAAGTGACGGGAGTGAAAGGGAGAAGGAAGCAAGAGTAGATGGAGAGATAGAATGAGAAAAGGAAGGAAGAGGTATGTAGCACTACATCAGTTGAGTGGACAAAGGCTCCCACCACCGACCACCATCCTGTGTACTGTAATCTTACTTGTTTGTGTGTGTGTGTGTGTGTAAGAAATGGAATCTAAAGGTGAATGTAAGGAAGAGTAAAGTTATGTCTTCGAGAAAAATGAAGTCACTGGATGTACAGTGAGGTTGGATGGTGAGGAAATGGAAAATGTGAGTGCGTTTAAGGACATGGGTAGTATGATGAGTAGGGATGGAAGTTTGGAGGGTGAGTGTTTGAAAGGGTACAACAAGAAAGAAAAGTTGCTGGTTCTTTGAAAGCAGTGATAAGAAACTGGGAAGTGAACGTGGAAGCAAAAATGTCGCTGCATGTCAGTACTGTGATACCAACTCTAACCTATGGAAGTGAAGCATGGACCTTGTTGGAAGGACACAAGTCAAGAGTGAGAGCAGTGGAAATTAGCTACTTGAGAGAAGTATGTGGAGTTACATGGAGAGACAGACTGACAGTTGAGGTGAAGGAGCATTGTGGTGTGGATGTGGATGTGATACAAAGCGTTAGGAGAAATACGAGTACTTTGAGGTGGTTTGGCCATGTGGGGGGGGATGGAGAGCAAGAGACTAATGAGGAGAGTATATGTGAGTGAGGTGGAAGATGGGAAAGGGAGAGGGAGACCAAGGATGAGGTGGAGGGATGGAGTGGAGAAGTTTATGAGAGAGGAGGGTGTGAGCTGGGAGCGAAATGGCAGGGTACCGGACGGCGACATGGAGGCAGTTTGTTTGTGGCCACCCCTTATGGGATTAAGGCATCTGGCAATATACAGTAGGCGCGGAAAGTATTGACGTTTTTTGCCGACATCGTTCTTTTTCGCGTTAAGTGAAGTAGGGTCAATACTACCCTCCCCTGTGATGCGAAATGAGCTGACGCTTTTCAACAGGAGCTGGCAACCCTGCTTGATAGGTTTGGCACCACAGGAGCAGGCTCAGTATTGTTTGGGCAGCCACAGGAGGAGGATTGTCTCTGTATGTGATGCACCACGAGGGCATGTTTTGACTCAAATAACACAGTTATTTGGTTACCTACCACATTCTCATCATGCCTAAAGTAACCACAAGCAAGGACAAACGTGTGGAAGTGATTACTTTATACAAAGCTGGCCACAAACTCCCATTTATTGCAAATCAGATGGTGTTAGACTGAAGACAGTGCAGAGACTGGTGAAGCGGTTCAAGGACAGTGGGGAGGCCATTCCTCCCACTCCACTTCTCAAGCCTGGGAGACCTCGTAAGACAACCTTCAGGACCCGTCAGCTGATCTCAAGGCAAGTTAGCAAGGATCCAAGGCTAACAGCACGGGATTTAAAAGAAAAGAACCCACAGTTGCTGGCAGATGTGTCTGTCAGAAGTGTGCAGCAGCTGTTGCATGACGAATTGGGTTACAGGAGTTTTTTTGCTCGTAAAAAACCACTGCTAACTGCACTTCAGAAGAAAAAGAGAGTAAATTTTTGTAAGAAATATCTTGCCTGGAGTGAGGAGCAATGGAAAACTGTGCTTTGGAGTGATGAGTCAACATTTACTGTCACTGGTACCCTTTCATCACGAGTGTACCGCAAACCATGCAGTGACCCCCTGGATCCAAGTACACATCCAAGTTTGTTAAATACCCAGCCTCACTCATGGCTTGGGGCTGCTTTGCATATTATGGTGTTGGTGAGTTGGTAATTCTACCTGCAAATGAAAAAGTGAACCAGAACAATTATTTGGAGCTCTTATGTGATGTTTTAAGTGACTCTCTTGATAAAACCAAGGCAAGAGTATTTATGCAAGATTCTGCTCCTGCACATGTTGCAAAGTCAGTGAAACAGTGGCTAACAGACTGTGAGGTTCCCTTTATTCGAGATTGGCCCGGAAACAGCCCAGATATCAATCCCATTGAGAATTTATGGGCGCACATGAAGCGGCAGCTGCGTGGTATGGACACATCATCTTTGCCTAAACTTGAGGCTGCAGCTATGGAGCAGTTTTAGTCCGTCTGTTCTGCAAAACTACGCCATCAGTCTCCCCAGACACCTTAAGAAGATAATAAAGGTGAAGGGGAATGCCAGTAAATACTAAATTCAATGGTGAGTGTTAATTTATTTGTTTCTCCTTGCTAACCACAAGAATGTTTTCTTTTTTTAAGATGGTGTCAACACTTTCCGTGCCTACTGTAAAAGAACTAGAAATGAACATACAAGAATTCGTAGAGAGGAAGAAAGGAACTTTGGAAAAGGTATAATCGACAAATGTAAGGATGAACCCAAATTTGTTTTATAGATTTGTTAATGCAAATTAAAACAAAAGGAAGGAATCACCAAACTGAAAGTAGAAGGAGAGGTCTATAAAGATGTGACAGTGCAAGCTGAAATAATGAACAACCATTTCCAATCTGTTTTTACTAATGAAGGTGAGTTTGTGGAGGGGGAGGGAGTGACTAGGAATATAGTGATAAAAGATATAAAAGTGGAAGTGCAGGAAGTGTACAAATTACTGGAAATTCAAGATGTAAGGAAAGTTCCAGGACCGGATGAAATTTCAAATTGGGTGCTGAAGGAATGCAGAGAACAACTGGCGGATGAGATTCACAGTTTAATTGTGTGTTCGCTGGAAGAAGGGAAAGTGCCTCAGGAATGGAAGAGAGCAAATGTGGTACCAATTTACAAGGGAGGAAACCAGGAAGAACCCCTGAACTATAGACCAGTGTCCCTAACCAGCATGGTTGCAAAATTGTGCGAGAAGATTCTGAAAGATAGATGGATAAAATATCTGGAAGAGATAAATATTTTGACTGAAAGTCAATTTGGATTCAGAAGTGGAAAGTCATGTGTTTCCAACTTGTTGAGCTTTTACTCAAGATCGATTGATGTGCTACAGGAGAGAGACGGTTGGGTGGATTGTGTGTATTTAGATTTGGAGAAGGCCTTTGACAAGGTGCCCCATAAGAGACTAATGTGGAAATTAGAGCATATAGGAGGACTGAAGGGCAACTTCCTGGAATGGATGAGAGACTTTTTGAGAGAGAGACAAATGAGGACAATAATAAAGGACAGGACATCTGGATGGAGAGAAGTAACAAGTGGTGTCCCACAGGGCTCGGTGTTGGCGCCAGTAATGTTCCTGATTTACGTAAATGATATGGTAGATGGAGTGAACAGTTATGCAAGTCTGTTTGCTGATGATGCAAAGATCTTAAAGAAGGTAGAGGTTGAAGGGGACTGTAAAATGCTGCAGGAGGATCTGGATAGGATACATGATTGGAGCCGGATGTGGGAAATGATATTCAACACAAAAAAATGTAAAATATTGGAAATGGGTAAAAGCACCAAGAGACCATCACTGAATTATATGATGGGTAATGAACCAGTCACAAAAGCGAGAGAAGGGAAAGATTTAGGAGTGTTGGTCCAGGATAGTTTGTCACCTGAAAAACACATTAACAAGATAGTTAGAGAGGCATATAAACTCTTGACCAATATAAGAGTGGCATTTCATTACTTGAATGAAGAGATGATGGAAAAATTGATAGTGGCCATGATCCGCCCCAGGTTAGAATATGCAGCAGTAGTGCGATGCCCACACAAAAAGAAAGATATAAACAAGATTGAGAGAATACAAAGAACAGCAACTAAGATGGTCCCTAGTCTGGCAGATCTGTCATACAGTGAGAGGCTAGAAAGGCTGGATTTGCCTTCCTTAGAGGAAAGGAGAGAGAGGGGTGACATGATTGCAGTGTTCAGGACCATGATGGGAGTAGATAAAATTGACAGAGAAGATCTGTTTGTATGGGATAAGAGAGCAACACACGGACTGAAACTGAAGAAGCCACGCTGCTTGAAGGACATCAAGAAATATAGTGTTCCGTATAGATGCATAGACCTGTGGAATAGACTGGACAGAGATCGTCCAGTCTAAAAACTTAAACGAGTTTAAAGCAAAATTTGACTTACTGAGAAAAAGAAACGGGACCCGACGAGCATAGCTCATTTCCTGTATATCACAATTTGGTAAATACTTATATACGATATATAATTTTTTCCTGCTCATCGTATTGTATTGGTTACCGCCAATCCCATTTTACCTCCTTATAGATGCAGAGGCCCTAGGCTAGGCTATTGTGACCAAATTTTGTATAGAAAGATGGTTGTTCACTCCCTTTGGTGGCATCGTGTGGATTATGCTGGGTTTATATGTTATGAATATGAAGATGGGAGGAGTCACAGCAGACCAAGAGTGTAAATGGTTTTAATAAGTGAGTGTATGAGAAAGTGAGGGATCTAATGTTACTATTACGATAAAGTTTTTTTTTTTTTTTTTTAAATCCAATCCTACGTTGCCCCATGAGGAGTATACGAGCCCGGGGCTAGGCAAGTTGGTCCTGACATATAAGATGAGAGTGACCAGCCTCACTCATCCCTGAGTGGCATTATGTGAGCAATAAACCCCAACCATCCCCTGGATATAAACCTTCACTGGCTCAATTCGATTGGAGCAACGTTATTACCCACTAAACCACCAGGTGCCAAAATTTGGTTATATGGTTACAACTCAGTGTAGTAAATGGTTTCCTGGTGTACAGAGAACCATTTGGCTTGTCACCCATTGTAGAGTTACCCACAGGCAGAAAGAAGAGGAAAGAATGGAGGAGAGAAAGACAGAAATAGGAGTGTAAAGTCACCCGTAGGCAGAAGAGCATAGAAAGAATGAAGGAAAGAAAGACAGAAGAGGATGGAAGGAAAGAAGGATGGAGGAGAGAAAGGGTAGACACCCGAGAGCAGCACTACATCGAGTGAGTGGATGGTGAGTGCCTCCACCTACCACACTTTTTTTTTTTTAAATATATATATATATATATATATATATACTATATATATATATTTTCCCACTCTGTTTTATAATGATAGTGGGAAGTAGTGTTATGATAATGAAATTGGTATTTTTTCTTTCAGGGTAGCAAGCAGCGTTTTATCATCCCCGTTTCAGGAACTTCAGGCGGTGGTGTACCCATCCGGCCTCAGACTAACCTCACACTACCTGCATCTGCACTGCCTCCAGGAGTACTTTCCAACACACAGCCTGGCTCTGTTGTTATGATACCTGCACACTACATGTCACAGGTAAATTGCTAGAGAAAAATTTAGCCTAACTTCATAAAATCTTTGTCCAGTAATATACACAATCAGTTAAACAACACAAATGTGAATATTGGGATTAAGAATGCTTAGAGCCAGGCAGAGGAATATGTGGGGTAAGGTTCTATATGGAGACTTCTAAACTAGGGATTGAGGAGGGAAATGGCTCAAAATTGTGACACCTTGAAAGCTGGAGTCTGTTGAAAAGACACACTTGCCAGCATGGCCAGTGGTCTCTGAATAGGAATGTATTATGTTTTCTAATTTCGGCTTTGATTAATAGAGTAATCTCTCAGTTATCCGGCTTCTTTCAACTAGTCCCCATGCAGGCTGTTGGATAGGCACCCCCAGGGGTATCCATTCAACGTCGAGCTGGATGATGTGTCACTCTCCGTCTGAACCCACTTTCCTAAAAACTTTCCTACAATTGTACCCATGAGTCAAAGATTTAAGTTAATCCTAAAATACAGTACAGTATTGATACAGTACATTTAGTTCAGTAATACAGTACATAGTATGATCATAATCATATTGCACTTAATTACTCGTAGTGTTGGCATTGATGGAGGGTAGAGTTGTACATCATGCAGTACAGTGCACTTATTTCTGTGTGGCCTAGTGGCAAATGGCCCCCCACAAAGATTACTCCAGCTCCATCACCTCAGGCTTTATCTCAGCCAAGGGTGCTTGAGCAGTCACTGGAGAAGGAGTGGCAGAGAGTGTGAGGTGGAGATCCAGTGTGGCCTCTGACTGTGGCTAGAACTGTGTCAGAGACACCACTCTTGAAGAGGCTGAAGCCTGAGATGGTGGTGCCATGGTGGAGGTGCCTCGTTGTGACACCAGTGGTGCTGTGCCAGAGGTGCCTGGCCGAGGTGAAGAAGCAGTGGCTGAGGTGATGCCTGGCTGGGGTGAACGAGGCCGATGTGCGGAGGTAGAGGCCTGAGGTGACAAAGACCAGTGTGAGGAGATCAAAGGCTGAGGCGACAGGACAATGCGAGGGGGTTGAAGGCTAGGACGATGGAGTGGCAGGCGTCACTGGATGGAAAAAGGACCTTATGGAGGACTGCCTGGTGATCCATCTCAACTGCAGCTTTATAACATTTTCATGGCTCTTTCGCAGGTAGGTGGCCATGGCAATGGTAAAGATGGCTTGGCAATTGGGATGCTCACAGTAGTCGAGAAGGACATTCACCGCATCACGGATTGCTTGAGTCGCAGGATATCAGCCACTTCGTTGTCATCATCCTCTTCCTCCTCCCCTTCATCCTCATTATCCTCTGCAGTCGTGGACTCCACAATTTCCTGGTTGGACACAGTCGAGTACCCTGGGTCTCCCTCGTCCACCTCCAGCCATTCATGGATGGTGTCCTCTGTTATTTGTTCTCCTGCAGCTTCCATCTGCTGGACAAAGACTTGAGCTTCGAATCCGATGAAGTCAGCAGTGGCCTCTTTACCCTTGAGGAGCTTGTCCCAACTGGCTCAAGCATAAGTGCAAAGTGTTTCTCCCAATCCTGGGCCCAGTTATAGATCACAGACTTGAGGGAATACCACTTGAGGTTGTGCAAGGTCCTCTCTTCCCTACTGTCCTCGCCTTGGACTGCCTTCCCCTCGACCTCAAGCACAACCATCATGTCTTCCACAAACCTTTTCCAGTACACCCGCTTTGTGCCACGATAATACCCTGGTCCATCTGTTGCAAGCTGGAGGTTGAATTAGGGGACAAGAACATAACCTTAATATGTCCTCCATCTCCAACCAACTCTTCAGAAGGATGAATAGGAGCACTGTCAAGGAGTAGAGCCTTCATTTTGTCCCAGGCAAGGCCAAGACTCTACATTTGAGAACAGATATTCTCCACAGCATGATTATAGAACCACTCTTTGAAGATGTTAGCTGTGAACCAAGCCTTCAACAGGTGGAAATAAATCACTGAGAGACTATCCATCTACCCCTGGAGACAACATGGCTGTTTTGCATGCCCCACTATAACAAATTTCAGGTGATGTGAATCTATTGCATTGGCACAATGCAAAGCAAAGATGCACTGTTACCCCACATTACGACCAATTATCAACTCCTCCTTCGGGTCAGCCAAGTTATTAGTCTGGGCACACATGAAGGAGAGGCTAGTTTCATCAGCATTATAAACCCAGTTGAAACATAGACCTTCTTCAGCAATCAGGTTTTTAAGCTTTGTGTGAAACTCATCTACTCTTTGTCTGATCCGAAGCTTCACCATAAGTACTCGTGTCGAAGTTTGAACCAAGTCAGCCAACCTTCAGAGGCCTTGAAATTTGGTATCTACAGTTGCTCAGCGAACTTGATGGCTGCAGCCTTCAGCCCAGTGGAACGCACAATCGCTTCGCTGCCACGATGTTGTGTGAATCACTTCAGGCAGTCCTGGTCGAGTTCTCCATAGCATGGCTTGGCCATCATCTTGCATACATAATGTAGAGCAATCACTCCATGTTCACCCTGGAAGAGCATCTTGATGGAGTCCTTGTTCTTCCGCAGGTCCTGCATTGTGGTCCGGGGCATGTCGTAGCACCAGCTCAGCCTTGTGATGGCCCAACCTGGCTCCATCTAGTTGATTATCCCCATCTTCTCCTCCATGGAGAGAATGAGACGACGCCTCCTAGGCGATGGAGCCATGGCAACAGCAATTAGGACCATGCACAAGGCAGATAGGACCTGTAGCTGCCAGGGCACCACCACAAAAACTTCAAACTCAGCCATCATGCAGAACTAGGATACAATAGTCATGGCACTAGGGCACGGAGCAGTGAGGGGCCACAAGGTTAGTCACAGCTCTACGACAGTGAGTGAGGCATGTGGGGCCACAGGCAGAATCACAGCACGGGGATAGGCAGCACGTGAGTGACAAATTCACAAAGCACATATACGTCCTCACTATACAGTAATCAGAGCACTAGGGAAATGATCACTGAGGGGACCACAAGGTTAGTCACAGCACTTCGGCAACAAGCAAGACATGGGAGGCCACAGACTAAGTCACAGCACTGGGGTTTATCCACTGCATTGGTCATTGATGCAGAGCATACAGATACATCCTCACTATACGGCATCCAGAGAGAGGATGAGAAAATAACGGTAGGTTTGGTGTGCTGGGTGGACTGCTTCTGCAACGCTTTGTGATTGGCTGGTGGGTTATGAGGTTTTCCCACATGCTGATTGGATCTTGTGTCTGAGCCGGATGATGTGCCTCACCGCCTATAGAACCCTCTATTGCATCCCGTTTCCGAGGTGGATATTTCCAGATTTCACTGGATGTTATTTTACTGGAGCTGAGTAAAAAGCACCAGATATTGCGTTGAGTCGGATATTGCAACAACGGATAACAGAGAAATTACTGCACCTTCTAAATTGGGGTTCTTCTAATACATGTGAGTCTCTTACATGTTGCAAAATGTCTCTTACAATCCTGATTTTTATCTTCCTTGTGAAGATGAGATTTTGTTAG
Organism: Birgus latro; assembly: GCA_018397915.1. Classification (NCBI taxonomy): domain Eukaryota; kingdom Metazoa; phylum Arthropoda; class Malacostraca; order Decapoda; family Coenobitidae; genus Birgus; species Birgus latro. Next base: position 124,069 of record JAGKTI010000141.1, read on the forward strand.
AAGATATTTGTGAAATTTGGTATTTAAAAATGGCATTATTATTATCATTTTATTTAATATCATTGGGCCCTTTGAGGCCCTCCGAAACGTTTGCCATAATTTCGAGGGATTGAATAATGAGTGAATGGAAGCATGGCCCATTGAATTGGGCAAACTTTTGCTGTCTGGACGTTGCTACTCCAAACCCTACCCTAGGATGGGAAAGGAGGTCTGGATGATGGTGATCTGATGGTAATATTTAATTTTCTTTATTTATTTTTTTTTTCTGAATTCTACTTCACTCCTTCCTTAGGCTTTTGAAAAAGAGGTCAGGGATGACAATGAGTATGACGATTTACCTGTTTCAGCTGCAGTCTGGTAGCGGTAACAGTGGTGGTGGTGGCGGTGGTGGTAATGTGCAGGTAACTGGCCAGCCTCCACCTGGCACCATCATCCCTCATACACCCAAGCCACAGCCTCAACGTACTGTCATTGATGCTAATGGCATCAGACCCAGAAAACCCTGCAACTGTACAAAAAGCCAGTGTCTTAAACTGTAAGTATCATTGGTGGTGGTGGTGTTGTAGCTTCATTCCCATCTGTAATATGGACTAAGTGGACTGCTGGCTAACATTGTTCATCTCCTGTGGTCCACAATCCTCCATTCAGGGGATAGATGGGAGTTGAAGAATGTTTGTATAACTTGCTCAGTTGCCTGGGTATATTAATGCCAGTATGTGATGGTGTCCCTCTCCATCAACAGTGCTTTCCATAAGTAAGGCAGTTATATTCTGCTTCCATATATTGTATTCAGTGCAGAAAGTCCTTGTTTAAATTATTTAATGGTTGATTGACTGATTGATTGGTGAAACTTCAGGTGAGGTCCCATGCATAAAATTTACATTTGAATTTTTTTCTCAGTAAAATAAAATGTAATTAGCATTGTGACAGCTTTAAAAAGTTGCAGAAAGGCCTAATTTTGAAGATAGCAACTGCAAGACCACCAATTTTACATGCAAACTGTGGCAGGTGCCGCCTGCCGTATTAGACTTTTACATTGACTTGGCTCCAGAGGCAATCCGTCACTAATCATTCATCCCTACAAACCTAACTTAACACAATTCAGCCCAACATAAGGTAGCCAAATTTAACCTAACCTAACGAACCTGAATGATTTAGGGATAAATGAGTGTAGAATCCGAATTGACCCATTGCCACCTGTAGGACGCCACTGTCAATGTTAACAAACCTGACTTTGTGGTCTTGAGTAACACATTATTTTCACAGAATTTGGATGTCATGAATTTTTTATGCAGTCTTTAGTTACCGTACATAAATGATATTTCTGCAGAATCTGGGTGTTGTAGTTTATAGTTATGAAAAGTAATCCATCATAAAATTGTCATCATTTGTTAATGGGAACTTCTACAGTTTGTCCAGTTAATTAATTAAATTTTTTTTATTTTTTCATACTAAGTCCAGAATAATTGACAGAGAAATTGCATATTAAACTTTCATCACACCTATTAGCTGAACTGATTGGCCAGTTTCCTCAAGTTTGTAGGACAAGTTGTATAGGAAAATTATTGGTATTTTGGAACACATCATTGGTATATGGACATTGTTTTTATCATTACAGTACTTATATAGTTAGTACTTATTTTTGCATGTTATTGAATCACACTCATCTTGGCAAACCAAGAATGAATTTATACTGAATGTAATTCTTGCAATAACTGTTTTTGTTTACAGATACTGTGATTGTTTTGCAAATGGAGAATTTTGCAATAACTGCAATTGTGCCAACTGCTTCAACAATTTGGCTCACGAGGAGGACAGACAAAAAGCCATAAAAGCATGTTTAGATAGAAACCCACAAGCTTTCCGGCCAAAGATTGGGAAAGGAGGCAGTGACAATGAAAGAAGACACAACAAAGGATGTAACTGCAAACGATCAGGATGCCTAAAAAACTACTGTGAATGTTATGAGGTAAGAAGCTTTTTATTTCATTTCATTCATCTATCATCCAATCCCATGTTGCCCATGAAGAACGTAGGAGCCCAGGGCTAGGTAAGTTGGTCCTGACATTTAAGATGAGAGTGACCAGCCTCACTCATCCCTAGGTGACATTACGTGAGCAATAAACCCCAACTACCCCTTGGATATAAACCTGCATCAGCTCAGTTCAATTGGAGCACCTTAATTACCCACTAAACCACCAGGCGCCATAATTTGGTTATATGGTTACCACCCACTCACTTGATGTAGTGCTGCCCACTTCTTCCTTAGCCTTTATCATTCTTTTTCTGTGCCTCCCCTCCTCTCTTCCTATTTCTCCCATCTTTCCTGTCTGCTTCTTATTGCTTTTCTTTTCTTCACAGGTGGCTTTAGAGTGATTGACAAGCCAGTTGGTTTCCTGTAAGCCAAGAAACCATTTACAATGCTGGGTGGTAATCATATAACCAAACCATACGTGCTCCCTACGTGTCAACAAGTGGGTTGGTGAAGGGTTAGTGCCCCTCCCCGTAAAACAAATAACTCAAAGTCAAATGACCATCCCTTATGGGATTATGGCGTCTGGCAATGGATAGATAGATAGTTACCACCCAGTGTAGTAAATGGTTTCCTGTTGTTCAGGAAACCATCTGGCTTGTCACTTAGTCAAGAGACCCATAGGAAAAAGGAAGAGGAAAGAGTGAAGGAAAGAGAGAGAGAAGAGGGAGTGTAAAGTCACCTGCAGGCTTAAGGAAGAGAAAAGAAAGAATGAAAGAAAGACAGAAGAGGACAGAAGGAAGGAAGGGAGGAAAGGGTAGTCACCGGAGAGCAGCACTGCATCAAATGAGTGAATGGCAAATGCCCCCAACTAATAATTCTTGGTAGTGACCGGACGTATAGCCCATTTTTTTCTAGGTACAGAAAACTCTCGATCTTCGATCGGTTTTGGGACCACAAAAACTTATCAAAGTGCGATTTATCGAAGTGTGAATTGATAAACTTATGGAAAATAAATGAATGGGACCGGTGTGTCGCCAACAAACCTACATTAACTTTTACCTATACACTTATACCCACCCAAAATCATAACCATATATTTGCTTATATTTAGTACATATTTTCTTACTATTAGCAAGAGAAGCAAGAAATACAGGCTGCACTCACTTTAAAATAGAAAGACTGAAGCTTGGTTCCGAGGTGGTGATTGAGTCACTGTTGTCAGCCACCACTGCCACCCTCACTGCCATCACTTGCACTCACCCCAACCCCACTTGAGTGAACACCTGCTTCCTTGTCCTTGTCCCAATCACCATGGCCACTGCTGTTGATGCTTTCACTGCCCCCATCATCACAATCGAACCCTTCAGAGTCGACAACATCAGGCATTTCGGTGTCTAAGTTATTGGGATTAACCTGTCCTGTTTCAGCCTCATCTATGTTTTCAGTTGCCTGGGCCACTATTTGTCTAGCTTTGAAGAAGTTGGTCACTTTTGCCTGCCTCTGCTCATTCACTTTGGTGTTGTAAACTTCCATGAAATGTGCATTAATGAAGTCAAAGTGTTTGGAGGCATGACAGATGAACAGATGAACATCAACTTGCACTCGCAACCCGGCCTGAGTGATTGAAGCACAAATTTTGGACAAGCAGGCGAGTCTGATCGAGGTACGAAATATCGAAGTAAGATTAATCGAAGATCGAGAGCCTTCTGTACAGTACTCTGTTGCTTTTTCTAATGCTCCTTGGAAAGAGGGTTAGATTGACATTAATTATAATTCTTGGTTGTAAGAGGTCCACTTTACATGAACAGAATTTTCTTGTTTTAGTAAGGATAAGATATATTTTCCCCACATTGTGTACAAATAGCTAATTAAGATAGGCATGTTTGGCTACCTGAGATCACCCTCTGCCAGGTTAAATTATTTGGTGTTAGCCAAAATCCAAGATTGACAGTTTTGTCCTAAAATTATGCTTATATGACATTTAGATGTTAATTTAAAAGATCATAAGTTTGTGGATCAGTGGGTGATTAAGGCGCTTCAATTGGATTGAGCCTGTAGGTTTATATCCAAGGGGAGTTTGAGGTTTATTGCTCATGTAATGCCACTCAGGGATGAGTGAGGCTGGTCACTCTCGTCTTAAGGCGGCGTCACACTAGACCAAAAGTTGCTAACATGCGAGGAGCTTTTGTGAGGCAAAATGGCTAGTAGTTGAGTGTCCATCACACTCGTGTGTTTTTTCGAGCCGAAACGGCTAACAGCGTCGTCTGTGTTGGTGCCTCATGGTCATTTGTAAACAAACCACCATGGAATACCCACTCCCTTTTCCTCAGTTTCTGTAACCACCTCATGTACTTTAGCAACTCCAGAGCCACAAAGCAGTCTGCTAGAGTTTTCCTTGCTGCAGGATCCATTCCGAAATCTGATTTCTACTTGTTGTTTGGAGACAAAACAGACGGCCTCCGCAGATGGTCACCCAAGTGTCCGAATATTCATTTCAGGTTACACGAAAAAGAATAAAAATGAATAAATACCACAAGAATTAAATTGTTTTTACTTAACAAATTTAGTTAAAGTTTCCTTCTGTGGATAACAGAATATTTTCTCACCAATTACAAAATTAATATACAGTAAACCTTGCATAAGCCGAACTTTTAGAAGCCGGAATCTTCAGTTAGCCGAACTCAGGCCGAGACCACGTATGAAAGTAGGCCAAAATGCGAAAGTAGGGGGAGAAATGGCGCCAGGCGGACACGCCAGGCGGATATGTGGCGCCAGTCTGTTACTTGCTTTTGGAGATGGTAGTTGTGCCATTCTTACTGTCATCTAGTGCTGAGCAGTGCTCTCCTTTTGCCTTCTGCCTTGCCATGGAAGGTTCAAAGCTTGAGAGAAGTGATACTGGCACCTCTAGTCGTAAAGGAATGAAGCTATAAAAAAAAAAAATGTGCGCGTGTGACTTAGTGTAGTGATCATGATTAAAGTTCAGTACTATTATTACTGAAAGTGTTACATTGCAGTCTATTACAGTGATTACATTTAAGTTTAATTCTTAATATAGAGTGAAATAAATACTGGGTACTGTTTAGAATTTACGTTAAAGTGTGAACTCACCCACCTCCACCAACTCCGTCTCCAAAACAAAACAAGCTGCCGACGAATCTACTGCCTCTAATGAAAGATGTTACACTGCAGTTTTTTTTTTTTTTTTTTTTT
>JAGKTI010000141.1:133807-167927 GCA_018397915.1 Birgus latro
ATACAGTAAAACCTCGATATAACGGACTTCAGTAGACCGGAATTCGCTTTTATCGGACTCGAGGAGCTACCGGACTAAACTCCTATATATCGGAAAAAGTCCGATATAGCCAGAAAGCAGTCCGGACTGCCTGACAACTTCAGCTATGTTCACCACAATAAGACAAGTAAAAGACATGTTTTTCAGTGCACAGTACAGTATTATTATACCATTTGATTAATGTAGTGAAGGTATAACACAGTACAATACTGCAATGGTGGTGAAAACCACTGATGCAATCCGGACTAATGTCTGATATATCGGAAAAAGTCCGGATTAGCAGGGGTAAGTCCGGATGTCGCTTTTATCGGAAAATCGCATATTTCGGACTGGCCTGAGCCCCAATTAGTCCGTTATAGTGAAGTCTTACTGTATATTAAATGCACTATATTTTTTTTTGCCATAACTAATTTATTTATATATGCTTCTTTAATTTAGTGTTGAAAGGACAAGTAATAGGTATTGTCTTAGCAATTTTGGGGGGTGAAAATTCGGTAATTTAGCAATTTTGGGGGATGAAAATTCGGTAAGCCGGAAAAATCTGTAATTCGAACCAGGGTAGAGCCCCATATAGTTCATCTTATGAAGGGTTTACTGTAGGCTCATTTGAGTTCTAATCCCACCAACAAGTTGTGAGTGAAAATTGTTATCCATTTCGCGTCTTTAGCGAAATCTCGCTCACTGTAAGTCAGTTTGGCTAGTGACTCGCAAAACTGGCTCGCATGTTAGCCACTTTTGTCCCAGTGTGACGTAAGCTTTAAAGGTCAGGACCAATTTGCCTAGCCCCGGGCTACTGCACTTCTCATGGGGCAGTGTAGGATTGGATGATGGATGGATGAATGCATACTGTACACTGATAAACGTGTCTTTTATTTACCCTATTGTGGCATACATAGCCTAAGTGGTCAGGCAGTCTGGACTGTTTCTGGCTTAATTGGACTTTTTCCAATATACAGTATAAGAATTTAGTCCGGTAGCTCCTCAATTCCGATAAAAGCGAATTCCGGTCTATTGAAATCCATTAAATCAAGGTTTTTCTGTATACAGTAAAACCTTATTATAACGGGCTATTTGGGGCCCAACCCATTCCGAAAAAACGAAATTCTGATAAAAGCGACATCCAGACCTTCCCCTGCTAACCCAAACTTTTTCTGATGTATCAGACATTGGTCTGGATCAAACCAACGATTTTTAAACTGTTTTCATTATCATTGCAGTACTGTACTGTATTATACAGTCACTACAATAATCAAATGGTATAATATATATATAATAATATTGTACTGTACACTGATAAACATGTCATTTATTTTTGTTATTGTGGTGAACATAGCTGATGTTGTCAGGCAGTCTGGACTGCTTCTGGCTTTGTCAGACTTTCCAATATATAAGAATTTAGTCAGGTAGCTCTTTAATTCTGATAAAAGCGAATTCTTGCCTATTGAAGTGAGTTATGTCGAGGTTTTACTGTATTTATCAAGATGATGAAAATTATACTTTTATTTTTGTTGATGATGAGTGATAATGACATTTCTGTGTCCATTAAGGTCAGTACATTAAACCTTAATCTATGACAGGCCAAGATCCCATGCTCAAACATGTGCAAGTGTGTGGGATGTAAAAACGTGGACTTGAACCCTGGTGTGGAACGTAAGGGTCTGATGCAGCTGGCTGAGTGTGCTGAGGCCAGGGTCAACCAGCAGAAGGCTGTCAAGTCCAAACTGCCTTCTTTCTCACACCACTCACCTACCAAGATGATACTACCCACATCAAAGTAAGTGCAGGCTTAGGTCGAGTATAGTGGGGGCGGTTGCCCTGAGGTACTTAATTGTAGTGCTCGTCTCCATTACTTCTTTTTTTTTGTTTTTTTGTTTATGTGTCCGACTCTGGGCATAGGCTTCATAGCCTGCTATCAAGGCCCAGCAGTCCCCCTACATACCATACACCTGTACATGTCACCACTTCGGCGCTAACATCCACCGTCCATATTGAATACAGGCTAGGGCTGTCTCATACAAGACTGGTGTATTTTTTGTAGCGGGGGTAATTTTACGACATGTCAGCGGGTCTTCTGGTAGATCAGTAAAGCTTAATTTAACGAAATTCAAATCCTCAAACTGTTCCCTGCCCCAACGAGGATTTGAACCTGGGTCGTTAGGACTGCAAGGCAACTCTCTACCGATCTAGGCCTGTGAGCCTGTACTGAGGTATTCGCTCACGATTCTGGGACATAAGGGACAGTGTCCCAGTAACACAGAGAATAGACCAGCATGCTCTCCAATACAGGTTTCTCTAACTGTCAACACCAAACTACATGCACACTACACACTACACTTCCTTTTCAAAATTTGTAAAACAAAGAAAATGGCACACATAAATCATGCCTCAGAGTCCCCAGGGGGGGGGGACCATAAATGCCCCCACCATCCGCCCCTCTCCCAATGACGACTCACAGAGCTGCCTAGAACCACTGTCTGACTCACCCCTTCTTCATTTCTGTAACATTCGCGGCCTTTCCTCTAACTTTCGCTCCGTTGAACACCACCTCTTCTCCTCTAAACCTCACCTTCTCTTTCTCTCTGAGACTCAGCTGTCTGAGGCAACTGACAGCAAACCCTTTTCTGTATCCTCCTACTTTCTCTATTCTCATTTTAAAGCCAAAGGTGGCTGTTGCATATGTGTACGCAACGATCTATCTTGCTCTCGTGTTCCTGAACTTGATTCTCCTGAATTCTCTACTCTCTGGCTTCGGCTTTCCTTTCATTCTCTGACTAAATATATCTGTGCTGTTTACTTTCCTCCTAATTCTACTGACTATCAAAAATTCTTTGACTATCTCACTTCTACAATGGAACACATTCTATCCATTTCTCCTTTCTCTGAAATCTCCATTCTAGGAGATTTCAATGTTCACCACCACCTTTGGCTCTCCTCTCCTTTCACTGATCCACCTGGTGAACAAGCCTACATCTTTTCTGTCCTTAATGACCTAGAGCAGCTTGTACAGCACCCTACCCGTATCCTTGACCGCCTTGGAGAGAGTTCCAACGTACTTGACCTTTTCCTAACAACTAATCCTTCTGCTTACACTGTTAATCTTTTCTCTCCATTGGGGTCCTCCGATCATAACCTTATTACCTTAACCTGTCCTATCGTTCCAGTACAGCCCGTGGACCCTCCAAAGAAATGCTGCCTGTGGCACTTTGGAGCTGCAGATTGGGAGGCCCTCAGGCAGTACTTCTTTGATTTTCCTTGGAATGCTTATTGCTTCCATGGCCGGGAGCCATCTGAGTGTGCCTTGCGCAATACGGAGGTTATTCTCTCGGGCATGGAAGCATACATTCCTTTCTTACATCCTCTGACTAATGCAAGAAAGCCTTGATTTAATCACACTTGTTCTCATGCTGTCCGCAACAATGAGAGGGCCTATAAGAGGTACCGGAGCCAACCCACCCCTGAATCACATCTTTTATATATTTCTGCCCGGAATCTTGGTAAGTCTGTTCTTCACTCTGCTAAAAATAATTTCATCCGTGCTAAATGTTCTCAACTCTTTAACTCAAATTCTTCTCGCTTCTTCTGGCATCTTGCCAAAAACCTTTCTAACAACTTTACCTCATCATCCTTCCCTCTTCTTTTCTACTCTGATGGCTCTGTAGCTATTTCTTCTACTGATAAAGCAGATCTCTTCACTCAGACTTTCTCCTCCAATTCCACCTTAGACGATTCCGGTGCTATTCCTCCATCACTTCCCCCCTCTGACTTCCTCTTCACTGACATTAAAATTTCTTCAGCTGATGTATTTTCTGCCATCACTGGCCTCAATCCTAACAAGGCAAATGGGCCTGATAGAGTCCCTCCTGTTGTCCTCAAAAACTGTGTTTCAGTGCTTACACCCTGCCTAGGTAAACTCTTTCGCCTTGTCAGTCAACTTGTACCTTTCCTTCTTGCTGGAAGTTTGCTCTCATTCAGCCAGTCCCAAAGAAGGGTGACCATTCCCAACCCTCTAACTATCGTCCAATTGCTTTAACATCCTGTGTCTCAAAAGTTTTCGAGTCAATTCTTAACAGAAAAATTTTAAAGCATCTTTCCTGTCACAACCTTCTTTCGGAGTGTCAGTATGGGTTCCATCAGGGATGCTCCACTGGCGATCTTCTCACCTACCTTTCAGACTCCTGGTCATCCTCCTTTCAGAACTTTGGCGAAAGCTTTGCCATTGCACTTGACATCTCAAAGGCTTTCAGTCGAGTCTGGCATAAATCTTTAATTTCCAAACTGCCCTCCTACGGTTTCTATCCTTCTATCTGTGCCTTCATCTCTAGCTTCCTTTCCGGTCGTTCTATAGCCGCTGTTGTAGACGGCCATCATTTTTCTCCTAGACCTGTCAACAGTGGTGTTCCTCAGGGCTTTGTCCTATCACCAACTCACTTCCTTTTATTCATCAATGACCTTCTAAGCTGTACATCTAACCCTATCCACTCATATGCTGATGATTCCACCCTTCACCTTTCCATTCGGTTTCCGCAACGTCCATCTCAGCAGTTACTTCAACAAAAAAGGGATGAGGCTATGGCACACCTAATGTCTGACTTGGCTCATATCTCTGATCGGGGTAAAAATAATCTTGTTATTTTTAATGCATCAAAAACTCAGTTCTTACACTTATCAACCCGACAAAATCTTCCTCAGGATTACCCACTAATGTTTAATAATCTCCAGCTCAATCCTGCATCATCCTTGAACATGCTTGGGGTTTCTTTCTCTCGGGATTTGTCTTGGAAAGAACATATTACATCTCTTGTGAAATCTGCTTCCAAGAGATTAGGTGTGCTAAGCCGATTCCAAACTTTCTTTACCCCTGCACAGTTGTTGACCTTGTACACTGGCTTTATTTGCCCGTGTATGGAGTACAACTTTCATGTGTGGGGAGGCTTCCCACATGCAGCTCTTCTCAATAGGGTGGAGTCAAAGGCTTTTCGTCTCATTAACTCTCCTCCTCTTACTGATTCCCTTCAACCTTTGTCTCTTAGGCGCACTGTTGCATCTTTATCTCTCTTCTATCGCTACTTCAATGGTCACTGTTCCTCTGAACTGTCTGCTTGCATCCCTCCACCTCTACGACGGGCACGTAGTACCCGTCTAGCTACAAACTCTCATCCCTTTTCTGTCCAACTTTTTAATGCAGGAGTTAACCGTTACTCCCAGTCCTTCATTTATGCAACTGGTCAACTCTGGAACTGTCTTCCTCTGTCTGTATTTCCTACTTCCTATGATCTCCAGTCTTTCAAACGCAGTGTGTCCAGGCATCTCAAAATGAACGGATCTTGAATTTGGCTCTCTTTTGTATTGTTTTTGCTTTTTCTTGGAAGGAACAGTTGCAGGCCTGTGGCCTTTGGTTCCTTCTTCCTTGCATTAAAGAAAAGAAAAAAAAAAGTTTAACTTTGGTATTAATTTTACTCACAACTCACAAAAGAAGGATGGATACCTGAACTGAGTGGCACCAACATCCTGCACAAGGATTTGCACCTTTGCACAGTCAGGCCAGCAGCCATTTTTTTCATCCAGCTGCTGTGATGGTTGAGTGAATAAAATAATGTGGAAGTAGTGAGAATAGATAGAAAAGTTGTTTTTGTAGTGAAAGTGTGTACAGTGGAAACTACATCTTCCTTTCAGGTCTGGTTACTGCCGAATGAACCAAGAGGTGGTGGAGGCAACTTGCCAGTGTCTGCTGGCTCAGGCAGACAAAGCTGAGAGTGCACTAGTGTCAGCAGCCCAGCTAGAACACACTGTTATTGCCGAGTTCTCACGCTGTCTTATGCAGATTATTGGCAGCTATACATCCAGAGCTAGAGGTGGGTGCACTTAATTTGTTTAATTACTTCTGAAAAACTTTGCCAGTGCCATCATATCAGATTTGTTTACCTGGCAGCAGCTTTCCAAAAAGATGACTTAGTTCTTACTTTCTTCTCTTTCATACCTTTCTGAGCCATTCCTCACTCCACCCTGAAGTGATAAAGAGAAATGATGATGGTGATGGTGATGATGATAATGAAGATGTCAACCATGACCTCCTGTTTTGGTTAGAGATATTGATTTCTTTGCAGTTTGTGATAGTTGAAAGAATGACTTTCTGATATGTATGTGAAGTGTATCTACATAGAGAAATACATTACAGTACAAAGAAATACGTGCAAAGGGCTTGTTGGGTGGAGGCAGGATCCCTAAGACTTGAATGGTAAATAGATGGTTGTGTTGTTTACTGCATTAGACATGTTAATAGTTAACCCACTTTTTCTCTCTATTTGTTTTTGGGTTTTATCTCACCATATCTCTGTACAGTACAGTAAAAGTCCTCCAGTCCGACCACCAATAATCCGAAAATCCCAATACTCCGAATTTGTCAAGGCGGTGGTAGGTGGTGGCGACCATCATCCACTCACTTGATGTAGTGCTGCCTACTTCCTTAGCCTTTATTATTCTTTTTCTGTGCCTGCCCTCCTCTCTTCCTATTTCTCCCATCTTTGCTGTCTCTTTTTATTACCCTTTTTTCCATTTCAGGTGGCTTTACATTGAGTGACGAGTCAAATGGTTTCCTGTATGCCAAGAAACCATTTACAGCGCTGGGTGGTAACCATATAACCAAATCATACGTGCTCCCTACGTGTCAACAAGTGGGTTGGTGGAGGGTTAGTGCCCCTCCATGTAAAACTAATAACTCAAAGTCAAATGGCCACCCCTTACGGGATTATGGCTTCTGGCAATAGATAGAAACTTTTCAAATTTTTCTGGGCTTTTTTCTAATTTTTCTGGGCTTTATCTGAGGATTTATCTGGTTTGGACTTGCCTGTGGACATGGATGTACCTGCCTGCAACTATTCATCAACATTTCTTTGCATTTCTGGTGAGTAAAACAATAACCCACATCATTTTAAGTGTTGATTTTGATCATGTACATATTTCTGTTTTCAAAAGGCCCTCCCAATAGTCTGAATGACCCTCGGTCCCCTGCGATTCGGATTATAGGACTTTTACTGTACAGTATATATGAAAATGGATCAGGATGATGATTTACGTGTGTTTTGTAGTTTAAACTTTTGATTAGTAAACATTTCTTGTGGCTGAAGAAAATCGATGGCAGTCAAAGGAATTGTAAATATTTATAGTGTGTCTGATCTTAAGTTGTAGGTAGTAGACATGTGGTTGCCATTGACCCTGGGAGATACCACAGTACCATGAGAGTGAAGTGTGGCAGCAGACTTGGTAACTAACCACACCATCATCGTTCATAGGCAGGAAACCTTAAGCCATAAGTACACTGAGTCAGAATTCCAGCTAAGAGTGATACAATGTTACAGAACTTATTACACATCTCATTTTTTTTTTTTCCCCCAACAGCTTTCAGCAGCTGTTATGGAAAGTAATTAGCTGTATCTGGCATTTGCTTTATCTTTGAGTCAATAGAAAACAGTAGCTGTATTATGGCTAACCTCAGTACAGGGATTCCTTAAGAGGAAGTATGGCATCATTTTTATGTCAGTATGTAGTCATAACTTACTTTCTTTTTTTTCAGGGCTGGGTGACACATAGCATCAGCAGAACATCACAGTTGTACAGTAATCAGTCATGTAAATAGACCGAGTGTAAAAAGTATATTTTGAGAATTATACACACAGAGGGAAAAAAAATTCACACAGTTCTGTCAGGATGTTGCTCTTATTTATTTATTACCATATAAATTTTATGAAAAAAATTTTTGTTTAATTTGTACCAAATCAGATTATCTGTTTAAAATACTCTGGAGGTTATGCTATTAATCCTGTTTTACCAGTGATATAAATTTTAATTTATTTTTGCTATCAGGTGGCAGTTTTATATATTATTTGGAACTGGTTGGGTTGGAGTCAGCCTTCATTAACACTTCCAATATTAGAGATCCTTCCTTATTTGAATTAAGTCGTCTGGAGGTAACAAGGGTAAAAGTAGAAATACATCATTGGAATGAAGGGGTTAACGTGTTGAGCCTGATGATGTATATTTCATTTCTTTCCACCTGCAGAAGATTTTATTTAACTCAGAAGTTTCTTTTCAAGCTGAAAGGGTTAGATAAAGCCATCACTAAACTCACCACTCTGAGGGAGCCCTCCATAATTGGGTACAGTATTCTGTTGGTAGCAAGAATAAAGTAAAAATACCTTAATGGAGTGGAGCAGTTAATAATTTTTTCAGATATTTGACCCCATCAATTTTGATGACTCTTCAGTTTATTCTTGCTATCTCCTAACTATTCTATTTGATTTAGGAAAGATCTCTTGTAGTGAAGGAGTTGCTGTTGTGACTCTGTGATCATCTGATTGCAAATCCAGTGAACTGATGGATAAATTTGTACTTCTGCATCCCATCCTCCTCCTCTTTGGGGAATAGCTCCACTGCCTGGTTGTATAGTTGGGCAGTGGAGCTGCCAGTTATATTGGTGTCACTGCTTGAAGGCATCCCTTTCCAACAGCAGGGAAGGGGTAAATGAAGAATATATCTAACCTCTGCATATCTAACCTCTGCAGTTTAAAAATTCTTTCCTAAACTAAATTGTCTAAAGCTAGCAAGAGTGAAAAAAAAAAATGGCTTAAATGGGCTGAATGCTATAAAACGATGCAGGTTATAAGAGAAATAAATTCATATGGTTGCCATAGTAATTTTTGTACATACTTGTTTAGTTACTGTACTCCAGGCATAGTGTCAATTGTAAGTGTTGTCAGTGACCCAGATCCTGATTCATTTATTATACCCAATTTACAGTTTGCTAGAGAGGGATGTATTCATGTGTTGGCATCAGTATAGCCAGGTAACTCCAATACCCAGTCATACAAACATCCCTCAGTTCTCCTCTTATCCCCCAAGAGGAAAATGGTGGACAGCAAGAGAGGCAGCTTTAATTACAGTCCAATGGGTTCAGCTTCAGATGAGCCTGTGACCACATGAAAAACTGTGTATTTGGTGGCAATATTTGTGACAGTGCTAGTTTTTATCAGCCCATTTTGGTGTAACTAATGGTTATATTTAAACCCTCTTATGCCCTAGGATGTCATATTCATTTTCTTCCAGCAACCACAAGATGAACAAGATATTTACACAGGTCAGGAGAAGCTTACTGTTCTGAAGGGGTTAGATATAGCTTCCATTTACCCCTTTATTTCTACAAAGTATATGTTGTTGGAGTTATTAAATAAAGACTTTAGTTAAACCAGTGCAGTGAAAGGTTTATATATATCATTTTCAACCCAATGATCTTGGGTTTTCTCTAATTAAAAAGTCCATGGGAATAACATATCTTCCCTACTTCACTTTGGGGATGTATATTATAATTATTCAGTGCTACCACCAGCTACCCATATTCAGCTTTGGAAAGGCTTTTTCAGAATGGAGGAGTTAGATACAGCCTAGTCTTCATTAACCCTTCAGTACTAGAGGTCTGTCTTAAATTTAGTAATATCTTCAGGTGCTGGCAAGAACAAATATCAGATAAATAGTGCAGAAACATTGTACCCAAATTTTGACTTTGATTTTTTGCTGATCTGCACCAATATCAAATTGCTTCATTTCTCTCTCCCCCCCCCCACACACACACAATTTATATACCAAGTTTGATCCAGATCAGATCAGGCACTCATGAGATTTTTTCTGTACCATGTTTGACATAGATCTTTGATCTGCACCGAAACTACTGTAAGTTACTGTACTTCCTTGACCCACACACATATTGTTAATACAAGTATGTGGAAACAGATAACAGTTTTGCCTTTGTTATCATTAGAACTGTCATAAGACTGAAAGGATTAAATTTGATTGGCAGTGATAGCTCAGTCACAATGGCCATCAAATTCTTCATGCTTTTTGCTTTATTGGTGTAAATGTTTGCTTGATGCAGCCTCATGGCATTGCACAGTATACAGTACAGATCTTTCATCCAGCACGGTAATCATGATCTGTATTACACATGCTACAAGTACATGAATCAGGGTGCTGGAGAGGGATGCTTTCACTGATATAACCTGAGCTGCCTGGCAATACAAACACTCCTCAGCTTCCTCTCTCTTCCCTAAAAGGAGGGCACATGGGCTGCAGAAGGGCACTTCAACTTGCAGTCCTCTGAGTTCTTGTAACGATGAGCCTGTGGCCACAGTAGCAACAGCAACTTGAATTTGTAGTAAATTTACACTGATTGTGATTCTTATTATTATTCAGAAAGATTACCTGATGCCTGTGATATATAACTTTATTTCTGTGGAACTGTTTTCAGAATATGTCAGTCACTTTGTAAAAAGTTTTTGACACACCAGCCTGTGTTGGACTGAAGTATTTTATGTTCATTTGTAATTGCTGTTTGAAAATTTTCGGAGTTCTTTATTTTATTAGTAATCTTACTTCTGATATGGAACACTAGTGTCCACACACATGTTGTTGTTATGCACTTTTTTAATCTTCATTTCCTATACTTATTGCAGGAGCATTTGCTTTATATGGTGCAAGTCTCAGTCCGCAGTATTATCAGGGAACTAAAATGTTGTTTAATAGGGAAACAGTTTTAATGGAAAATTATTTTGTCAGTACATGGATAAATTGTGTTGTGAAATATCAGTTGGACTTCTTGCTGGACTTCAGTCAGATGAGTATTCTTTTTTAATTTTATCAGTGAATGTATAAATTGTGTGACAAAGCTACCATATTTAGAGGGAGCACAGATTTAGTTAGCTTATGA
Organism: Birgus latro; assembly: GCA_018397915.1. NCBI lineage: Eukaryota > Metazoa > Arthropoda > Malacostraca > Decapoda > Coenobitidae > Birgus > Birgus latro. The sequence continues at coordinate 144,600 of JAGKTI010000141.1, forward strand.
GTGAAAAGGACGTATCACCATTTTTAGAACTTTCATGGTAATATTTGATATGAAACTTCATAGCTCAGTAGCTTAAAGTGTAGGAGAGTATTGTATTTATTAATGAAATTTTATTATACAAATATCTTGGTGATTACTGGTAAGAGTTGGGAGTTGTTTGTATATTTGTGTCAGAGGTTTATTATCCATTCCTCAGTGTTCGTACAGTGACACAGCCAAACTATCTTGTGATGCCTCAGTGTTCAGGTGTCTTAGCTGTGTTAATTAGAATCATATCCATCCTGCACAGTAACACTTCTCTAGTCATTTCTTCCCTGTGTCACAGTGTTTGTGTTTATCAGGGTTGTATTATAAATGGCTTTGGAGATTTTGTAGCGCCTCTTTGTAAGTGATTTAAATTTCTTACTGCACTTTAAAACCTTTCCCAGTCTATGTATGCCACATCACTTTCAAAATATTTTTGCATAACCATTCTCTGGACACCAGATGTGTCCAAATGAAAAAAAATTATCATAAATCTCTTTTGTGCATAAGAAGAATCAGGTCAATAATTCGTATTAAGGTAGAAAGTGACCAAGCATAATACAGTATCTGATTTTCTGTAAGTCTACCCTACTTCCTCAGAAAACCAGACAAGATTGGGAAGGACCTGGTGAGCAGGAGAGGGGTGGGAAAGTTTTAATATCCTCTTGTATGTCACCATTTAATGAATCTTGATATTAAGCCAATATAGATAATGTCGGATACATGAGTACATTGTTTTATGTACAGTAGTAGGCAAAATAAGTTAGTAAGGAAGAGGTGCTATGAAGCCTCCCATGCTGCCAAGAATACATCCCTTACTTCATCCCTGCTTTCACTTTGCTGTCCCATTGAGCTGTGCAATAAGCTGCAAGTGTCTTTAGTGTGTTCACTCTTCGTAAAACATTTGATAGATTCCGAGCAGCCAGGGGGAACTGTCTGAAAGCTGCCGTGTCGTCTCAAGCAGTCTGAGTTGTTCCCAGCATTTTGAGGTAGGTGGGGGCACTCACCATCCACTCACTCAGTGTAGTGTTGCTCTTGGGTGTCTGCCCTTTCCTCTCCTCCCTCTTTTCCTTCCTTCCTCTTCTGTCTTTCTTTACTTCATTCTGTCCTCATCCTTCTGCCTACGGGTGACTTTACACTCCCTGTTCTGTCTTTCATTCCCTCATTCTTTCCCATTCTTTCTGCCTATGGGTAACTCTACACTGAGTGACAGGCTGAATGGTTTCCTGAACATCAGGAAACCCTTTACTATGCTGGGTGGTAACCATATAATCAAATTATGGCCCCTGGTGGTTTAGTGGGTAATTGCAGTGCTCCAGTTGGATTGAGCCGGTGAAGGTTTATATCCAAGGGGTGGTTGGGGTTTATTGCTCACGTAATGCCACTCAGGGATGAGTGAGGCTGGTCACTCTCTTCTTAAATGTCAGGACAAACTTGCCTAGCCCCAGGCTTCTATGCTCCTCATGGGGCAACTTAGGATTGGATGATGGATAAATAAATTTATCATCATAATCAAGCTCACCTCATTTCTCCACCTAAGGCTGGGGTCAGGCAGGATCCAGAAGATGGAAAGAACACACGATTGAGGAAAAGGTTAAGCAACAGCATCTCCAGTGTCCCATTTTGCCAGACATGAAAATAATAATTATTATTATTTATTTTTTTCTTTTTTAATACCCTGCTTCACCCCTTACTTTGGTGGGAAAAAGAGGTCTGGGTGATGGCGGTTAGGATTTAAAAAACAAAAGAAGGAGAAGGAAAACCAGACTGGTGAGAGGCAGAATGTAAAGTGTGGTGTGTTGAACTGGTGTGATTGGACTTGGTAATCTCTGGAGTCAAAGACTGTGGCCTTGTCTGTATTATAAGAGAGTTGCAGTATACAGGTAATTCCTTGTTACTCTGAGCATAGCCAAGCTAACGGCTGTATTATTGAAACTGGGTGTGCGAAAGTGTGAGCAGATCTCTAGTTTTTTTGGTCATTTATGTACCACCTGTAATTGTTGGATATAATCAGCGTGCATCCCACATCACAGGATGTAACAGTGCACAAAAATGTAAACAGACCCCTAATTTTTTACTGTCATTTGTGAACTATGTGTAAATATTAGATATGATAAGCCTTCATTCCACATTACAGAGTGCAGTCAGCAACAATGCAGAAAGTTCAGACATGTTTTGTCACTTCCACAATCTTCAGAAATTATCTTAGAAAACTGAGGGCTTGTCCACACCTTTATGCTCTCAGCTTTTATAATACTGCCTTAAGACATTCAGCTTAAACCTAGGTATCAAATGAATTTGTTGAATAAGATGTTATACAATACTTACCAGAATACAAAGTATAAGATTACAGAATATGGAGTTTATTGTATGCATTTAAGACTAATGTGATCAGTGTTTTCAGATTGAGTTGAATAGTAGCCCTAATGTAAGTTAGCTCAAATGTTGACAATATAATTCTGGTAGAAAAAATCAGTATTGTATTTTTCTAGGAGGCAGAATGAAGGAAGTACAACAGTTTATCTTAGGTTGTTTAATTTCCAATACATATTATGCTTTGTTATGCAAATTTTTTTTTTATAAAATTATTGCTATTTATTTATGGAACATATTTAAGGTAGAAGTTCATTGCAGCTTCAGCCTGATTTATTTCATTTCTGTGCCTGACAGTAGATTATATATAAAAGTCTTATCTTGTTTCATTAGCACCAAAGAATTTAGGTTCATGTCAAGTCAGCATAGTTATAGCACATTCAGTCTTATGAAGTTTCCTAACCTCTTCCAATCTGGGAGCCTTGAAAACTTACCCCTCCCAATGAATGCTGAACCACTGAAAGGCAAGATCACCAGTCCACTTGCATTTCATCCATATGATTTGCTTGTTATAACCCCTGGCTTATCGGGACATGAACAGGGTTGGCCTGTAGGAATCACTAAATGCTGCTACAGGAATATGCATCACTCTCCAGTACCAGTGATTGGATGGTCGGGGGAATATTTCATGGCCTTTCTCATTTTTGTGACCCAGTTTTCTGCTGAAGTGACCGCCAGTTTCCTTAGTCCACTGGGTTCACACTGAGATAAGCTTGAAGCCACAAAAACAACATCTCAGTCCGATTTCCCGCCTCATATATGGGATGCGATAGAGTTAAAAAACAATGAAAGGGAATGCATTAGAGAAAACTATTTAGCACGCCTAGAGAAATGGGACCCACAGTTGGTAGGATGCAGTTGGGAACAGCAGTAGGCGTGTCTGGGTTGACTGCTGAAATGTTGGAGGCCTCAGATGTAGTTATGTCTTTAATACTGATTTGGTAAATTTGATTATATATGAATGTGTTGTTCCAGATGGCTGGTTAAAGAGTGTAATGGTAAATGTATGTAAGGGATACGATGGTTCCTTGGAGAGAGGAAATTAAACGAGGCATAACACTTTTGGGCTAGATAATGAAGGTAATAACTGAGTCCTGGAAGGTATGATAAGGGAAGAGTGAATGTTGATGAGATGCAGTTTGTCTTTATACCAGGGAAAGGGACCACTGATGCAATATCCTTTGTCCAACAGCTTTAGGAAAAATACATAGGAAAGAAGTTGGAGCTGTGCTTTGTTGTTGATTTGTTGTGGTAGGTGGGGGCACTTACCATCCACTCACTCGATGTAGTGCTGCTCTTGGGTGTCTGCCCTTTCCTCTCCTCCTTTCTTCTTTCCTTCCTTCCTCTTCTGTCTTTTTTTAACTCATTCTTTCCTCGTCCTTCTGCCTACAGGTGACTTTACACTCCCTCTTCCTTCTTTCTTTCCTCCATTCTTTCCTCTTCCGTCTGCCTATGGGTGACTTGACACAGTGACAAGCCAAATGGTTTCCTGTACACCAGGAAACCATTTACTTTGCTGGGTGGTAACCATATAACCAAATTATGGCGCCTGGTGGTTTAGTAGGTAATTAATTATGGTGCTCCAGTTGGACTGAGCCAATGAAGGTTTATATCCAAGGGGTGGTTGGGTTTTATTGCTCATATTTTGCCACTCAGGGATAAGTGAGGATGGTCACTCTTATCTTAAATGTCAGGACCAACTTGCCTAGCCCCGAGCTCCTACACTCCTCATGGGGCAACGTAGGATTGGATGATGGCTGGATGGACTAAGCTTGGTTGATGCAGACTGATTACAAGCAGAGGGAGTTGTCAAATATTCTCACAACTATTTGGCCATAAAAAAGTGTAAGTAATATTTAGATGGGTTTATGGAGAATGAGAGATTGACTCAGAAATTATATATGGTTAAAGAAGCGGGTGGGACTCGGGACGAAGTTGTTATATTGTCCTGGTCCACTTGCTTGAGCAGACCCATCAACTGTAAGTAAGCTACTTCCCCTATGGGATCATCCCATAGGTTTCTTATACCATCAATACTGTGTGTGCATCTTGGGGTAGCATGTGCTTGCAGTGCTCCATTTTATGTGCTATATTGTGTTAACAATCTGCAAGTGGGGCACATGCTGTCTGTGATTCCCCCCATCCCAAATCAAAGATGGTAAACAAGGAGGGCTGGGTGATGTTCTGATCTAAGACTAGTTAACTGAACTTAATCATCTCTGTTCAAGGATACCTCTTGACTCATGCAGGAGCAGGGGTATGCACAGGTAAGGATCAAAGGAACTACCGGCCCTGCTGGTTGCAAAGTTCCTTCTTAACATCATCATCAGGTACAATCATTTTAGAAGTGATAAGGTGTATGGTGCTGCCCTTTATATTTCATAGCCAAAACCCCTGACCCTCAGATGCCACTGTGCAGGAGTGTATGGAGGGAGTGGAATCTTGGAACACCACAGACTCTTGACCAACTTCAGACAGTGTAAATGCCTCATGAAACATGTGTTGCTTATCCACGGGCAAGTTTTGGTAACATCAACATTCTGGTGAAGGCGCTGGACCCCTGGGAGTCAAGTGGAGTCTATTTGAGAATGCACAAAGTGGGTGGCAAGGTCATTTCTGTAGCTTGCATTGCAGGAGATGCAAGCATCATGCAGTAGACCACAGAAGGCAGATAGAACAAGGATCATGGTAAACACTGTGCCAGAGGTCAGTGCCTGGTTTGCTGCCGCATTACCAATCTTATTTTTGCAAGTGCCCACATAATAAATATGAATTCATGGAACCACCAGCCGGGGAGAAAAAGAAATGGTGGGCGATAATTATGTATACAGGCTGCACATGGAACGCGGCTTTCATATGGAAGCAGGGTAAAGACAGGACAGAGTTCCTGTGCAAAAACAACTCACAATTCCTCATCTGAACTTCCCGCCACTCACTGGACCCATCTAGATTTCGGTTTTGTATCTCAAATCTTCGTATTTTCAGCATTACAGTGAAAAGTATATGTTGCTCAATATCAACAGACGACTAATTATCAATATAACATTGCATAGAAAATATATAAATTAAAGTTTGTGGTGTTTGATGGATACAACACACTTGTCAGTGTTTGGGCGAAGTTTATTCGGAGTTTTCGGGATTTGGGATAACTAAAAGATTAATAATTCCAAAACTTCAAAAGACTGACAGTTGCATAAGTACTTGGTAAGTGTATAATTTGATAATGACACTGTGGGCACTAATATTCAAAACTGATATTATCGAACTTGAGATTTTTTTGGTTATTTTTGGACGGGGGAAGTGCCAAGTTTGGTTATAATTTTGGTTGTTAAGTTTATTGCATATTTTCGACAGTGTAATTGTGACTACTCTTTTGGAATCAAATTGTACGTCAGTCTCTAGTGGATTTGTAAGTACAGAATTAATGGAGATAATTTTATCCTGTGGTATACGTAAGGAGGGAGAAGTTGGTTTTGACCAATAACTCCATCGATTCTTTTGACGTATTTTATGACTTTGTTTCGTCAGTTTAAGCAACTTCCCCGTGTAACGCACCTCTCGTTAATTATGATAACAGAGATATAGTCTCATATTCCTCCGTAAGGAGGAGGCTGGGGGCACTGGTTGTGGGCTCAGGCCCCTTCTTGTTTAGAATCGTATAATTTACCCGTTTCTTTCATAATTCTTCCATTTTACGGAATGGTTATATAGTACGATATGTCTCATTAGTACTTGGTTTACAAGGCACCATAGCTATTATTTCCAGTTTTGGAATTACACCTAACTTGCGGAGAATGAAATTAATGTATTTGTCATTTAGTTTATGCAGTTATAATCAGTTTTTTTTTTTTCCAATATACTTCCAAAGCAAATGCACTTTTTAGTACTAAGTTGCTAAGGAATGGGAAGGGGGATTGTTCAACTCGTAGCATTGGTATTGAATCTACATCCAGACTAAATTAAACTAGGTTAGGTTGAGATAAATTAGATGCAATGAAAAATAGAGGTAGGAGCTAGAGATGCCCCTTCCCTGTCTCCTTTTCTTGTATACAAAGAAAAGCACTTGCAATGAATGCTGATACACTAGTAAGGGAAAGTGCTTAGAATTGCTTAAATTCAGCAGTGAGCATATTGATTTCAGTACCAGTTAGTTGGGTGTAATTCCAAAAATTTCCCATTTAGAATCATTCAGTATGATTTGCCCCAGTTTCTTTTATAATTTATGTTTTGGCCTGGGAATGGTTGTATATTACAATATGTAGGGGGCTTTCAAGAATTCTCCCCCAGTATCCCTGCTTGTCGTAAGAGGTGACTAAAAGGGTTGGTGGTGGGTTAGTGCCCCACCCCGTAAAAACAACTAACTAAAAATACGAACAGGAAGCCTCGGACCAGGACTGACCAAAAGTTGACGACAAAGGAACGGACAAAGGACGAGATAAAGATTGCGACCTGGAATGTGAGGGGTATGAATGATGAGGTGAAAGAGAGAGAGATTGTACAGGTGCTTGAGAGTGCAAAAGTGGATATATGTGGAATAACTGAAACTAAATGGCGAGGTGAGAGTGTGAGAGAATGGGAGTATGGATGGGGTATATGCGCGGGAGTGGGTGAGAATGAGAGGGCGAAAGAGGGAGTGTGTATTGTTGTGAGCAACAGGTGGAAGGAGAATGTAAGAGAGTATGGATCAGTTGGGTCAAGGATTGTGTGGGTAAGAGTGAAAGTTGGACTACAAATGTGGGCAATTGTGTGCATGTATGCGCCAACGCAAGATCGTGTAAGTAGAGTGAGAGAAGAGTTTTGGACAAATGTGGAAGCCTGCTTGGAAAAGTTTGAAAGGGATGAGAGAGTGTTTCTGATTGGAGATATGAATGGAAAAGTAGGGAATGAGAAGGTGGATGGAGTGGTTGGTGAGTGGGGTGTGCCTGCGGAGATGGATGAGAATGGCAGTGCTTTAGTGGACATTTGTGCTGGGAGGGGGTTGGTAGTAGCTAATACCCTCTTCAGGCACAAAATGATCCATAGGTATACATGGCGAGTGGTGAGAAGAGAGGACCGGGGAATGAATGAACAGAAGGCAACGATTGACTATGTGTGTGTGGATGAAAGGATGAGAAGATGTATAATGGATGCAAGAGTATATAGAGGTTGGGGGAGTGGACTTTCTGACCACCACTTGGTGGTGGAGGAAGAGAAGAAGGGAAAGACAGGAGGAAGTATGTGTTACAAGGAGGGTAGAAAAGTTATAAGAGGATGGAATAAAGGCTGAATATAGAAGGGAAGTGGAGGAGCGATTGGGTAAATATAGATTGGAGCAGATGGTTGACGTGGAGGGTGTGTGCAAGGTATTCACAGAAGAAATCTGTGCAGCATGTGAGGTGGTGTGTGGGGTGAAGAGAAGACGAAAGGGGGTTCAGGGAACAGCATGGTGGACTGAAGAGGTGAGAGAGGCTGTGGCACAAAAGAAGAAAGCATATAATGAGTGGATGAGGAACAGGGGCGATGAAGAAGCTGAGAGACGGACGAGAGAGTTATATGTAGTGAGGAGGAGAGAGGTGAAAAGATTAGTAAGAGAGAGTAAGAAGAGAGTGGATGAGGAGTTTGGAAGGAATTTGAGTGCAAAGTGGAGGGAATGTAAGAAAATGCTCTGGAAGGAGGTAAAGAGAGCTAGACAGGGTGCCAATGGAGTCAGTGGGGGTGTAAAAGATAAAAATGGTAGATTACTAGTGGAGAAGGGAGAAAAAGTAAACAGATGGAGAGAACACTTTAATGAACTGTTGAACATAGAGAATGAAAGTAATGCAAGTATAAGTGGCTGGGGAATGGCAGGGAGAAGGAGGGTTGTGAGAAGAGAGGAAGACGTCACCAGGATGGAAGTGGTGGAAGCAATGAAGAAAGTTAAAATGGGGAAAGCCCCAGGAATTGATGGAGTGTGTGGTGAAATGCTGAAGCATGGGGGAGAGATAGTAATAGAATGGATGTGGAAGGTGTGCAGATTGGCTTGGGAGGAGGGTAGAGTCCCGGAGGATTGGAAGTCAGGTATAATTATTCCTCCGTACAAAGGAAAAGGGGAAAAAGCAGTGTGTGGTAATCATAGGGGCATTTGCCTTCTCAGTGTAATAGGAAAAATATATGGTAGGATACTTATTGACAGAGTTAGGGAAATTACTGAGGAATTAGTTGGAGAAGAACAAGGAGGTTTTAGGAAGGGAAGAGGTTGTGTAGACCAGATATTCATTCTTAGATCCTTAGTGGAAAAGTTTCTAGAGAAGGGAAAGAAGTTGTATGCAGCCTTCATGGATCTGGAGAAAGCATATGACAGGGTGGATAGACAAGGTTTGTGGAAGGTATTAAGAATATATGGAGTGGATGGGAAGTTGTTGAAGGCAGTGAAGAGTATGTATGAGGGTGCTAAGGCTGCAGTGCGTGTGGATGACAAACTGAGTGAATCTTTCCATTTGAAGGTTGGATTGAAACAAGGATGTGTCATGTCTCCATGGTTGTTCAATCTGTATATGGATGGGGTTATAAAAGAGATACAAGGTCTGGCAGTGGATGTTGGAGTGGCCCTAGTGAGAGAGGGCAGTGTGTGGAAACTCCCTGTACTGTTGTTTGCAGATGATACTGTGTTGTTGAGTGAAGACGAAGGGGAGCTGCAAGGCTTGGTAGATGAGTTTGGAAGGGTGTGTAAGAAACGGAATCTAAAGGTGAATGTGGGGAAGAGTAAAGTGATGGTCTTCGAGAGAAGTGAAGCCAGTGAGTGTACAGTGAGATTGGATGGGAAGGATATGGAGAATGTGAGTGAATTTAAGTACTTGGGCAGTGTGATGAGTAAGGATGGTAGTTTGGAGGGTGAAGTGCTCGAAAGGGTACAGCAAGGAAGGAAGGTTGCTGGTTCGTTGAAAGCAGTGATAAGAAACAGGGAGGTGAGCATGGAAGTGAAAAAGTTGTTACATGACAGTATTGTGATACCAACTCTGACGTATGGAAGTGAAGCTTGGACCGTGTTGGAAGGACAGAAGTCAAGAGTGAGAGCAGTGGAAATGAGTTATTTGAGAGGAGCATGTGGAGTCACATGGAGAGACAGACTAACAAATGATGAAGTGAAGGAGCATCGTGGTGTGGTTGAGGACGTGATGGGAAGCGTTAGGAGAAACACGTTAAGGTGGTTTGGGCATGTGGATAGGATGGAGAGTGAAAGATTGACGAGGAGAGTGTATGTGAGTGAGGTGGAGGGGGCGAGAGGGAGGGGGAGGCCGAGGATGAGATGGAGGGATGGAGTGGAGAGGTATATGAGAGAGGGGGGTGTGAGTTGGGAGTGTGGTAGTGAAATGGTGGGGGACAGAGTGACATGGAGGCGATTTGTTTGTGGCCACCCCGTTCGGGATTGAGGCATCTGGCAATAGATAGATAGATAGAATACTTAGTAAACTAATAACGGCATAGTTCTGATTGGAAGTGTGGCAGATTATATGTTGAAGTTACATGTTAGATGACACTAAATATCCAAGGAGAGCCACCATTAGGTGACCAAGGCTGACGCTTCCAAGTATGTTGGATCCTTTATAAATGATACGAATGACATTTAATTAGAACCTTCCTGTGTGCTTCCCCACACAGACATTTTTCAGTATACAAACCTTGTCATGTGAGCTTTTCACATGGGTGGCAGTCTAACCCTTTCACTTCAGTGATGTAGTTTATATTTTAGCAAAGGTCACCATCACATGGTTTTGTTCAGTTTGAGATCTCTTGTAAGCTAGTGAAGGTTTTGTCCCCAGGCTCATCTCGGTGTAAACCTGGTGGATTGCAGGCTGAAAGTGCCCATCTTCTACGGTTGAGCATCCTCCTTTCAGGGAATAGGGAGGGACCAAGCAGTGGGGCAGTCCAGTTATGTGATGCCACCATATGATGGCGTCACCCTCCAGCACCATCATACAGATTGTGAACAATATATGGAATGGATATACAGTAGTCAGTTTGTTTTCACCTGACAAAACTGGACCATTCCCATTGCTTCAGTACGAACTTGTTTCATAAAATTTTATAATTATTATAGATGATGATGGAATGAGTTTCATCAGTTACTCGTCAAATCTGTCCACTTTGTCTCTACTTGGCCATCCCCTGAATTGATGAGGGTTAATGATCTTTTTCAGGTTAAATACACTAGTTTGTCCACCATAACTATGTGGAGATTTTTGTCCTCTCCAGCATGTTTTCCCATAGTTCAGTGACAAAACAAGACAGTACAATGACTACATCATTTCTGCTGTAGTTCTTCATTACATTAGCACCATATTCTATGCTCATTTTTTTTATTGAGGCAGAGATGCGCGTGACAGGTTGGTGATGATTGGCAGAAGGCAACATGTCCAAATAACATTTCTGTCTATCTATTGCCAGACGCCATAATCCCATAAGGGGTGGCCATTTGGCTTTGAGTTATTTGTTTTACAGGGAGGGGCACTATCCCTCCACCAACCCACTTGTTAACAAGTAGGGAGCACGTATGGTTTGGTTATATGGTTACCACCCAGCATTGTAAATGGTTTCTTGGCTTACAGGAAACCATTTGGCTTGTCACTCAATGTAAAGCCACCTGTAAAGGAAAGAAAAGCAATAATAAGTGACAGGAAAGATGGGAGAAATTGGAAGAGAGGAGGGCAGGCACAGAAACAGAATGATAAAGGTTAAGGAAGAAGTAGGCAGCACTACATCAAGTGAGTGGATGATGGTCGCCACCACCTACCACTGTGGTACAGTGGCAGAGTGTGCATTTCTCACATTGGTGGGCGCAGGATCGCCTCCCACCAAAGTTGTAAAAACTTTGGGAACCGTTCACCAAGCCACTGACCACTTTGGCGGACACAAATAACATTTACTAACCCAAATTTCCCCTTCAGATAAATGTTACCAATTAATAATGCTATAGAGTAAAGAGATTATGAAGTAATGTTGCATTCATCCAGTTATCACCAGCCTGTCAAGTGCATCTTCACCTCAGTAAAAAAAAACTTAGTACTGTGTGGTTTTGTACTAATCTTGCTGCAGCATCTGGCAGAATATGAGTTTTGCAACTGGCACTACCGGGTATGTATACCAGTATTCATGTGTTAACCTTATGCAACAGCTCAGTGGCAGAGTAAGACATTGCTATGGCTATATTCATTCTTTAGTACTTCTTCATGACAACTGTATACAGTAGTTGGTTTACCCTCATGTGACTGAAAACTGCCACCTTTCCATAGTAAATGAGGAGTGTAATTGGAGATGGTTAGTAAAGTATGTTGTTAACTATGAAGAAATTGATGGAAGTGATGTGTAGATGTAGTATTATCTTACACATCATTAAATGACAAGTAATCAGGTAAAAAGGGGCCACATATCTTTATCATACAAGATCAGACTGGCTATAGCACCCTTTTTACCTTGTGTTTCAGCTTAGCATAAATTGTGGAAATAAGGCAATTTTTGGCCAAGTTAAGGTATGGTCTAGTGGTTAGACTGCCCCAGTTGGAGTTACAGTCTTGCTTAGGTTTAATTCCCAAGAGGTGACTAGAGGTTTTTTGATTGTGTAATACCATCAAGGGAAGTAGGCTGATCAAGTACCCTTGAAAGTATTGGACTACATTAGCCCAGCCATGGGGCCTTGCACCTTCAAGAAGGTCTACAGTAGTTAAGAAGGGATTGCCCTTTATTTATTTATTTTTTTTAATGGACAAAAAGCACATCCACTAGCATTTTGAAAAAACATATTATAAAGTGCAGATACATGGAAGGTTCCTGTGAGGTGGAGTCAGTATTGTAGGAGCTTAATTGGTGAGTGAATGAATGAGTAGCCCATTTCACTGAATATGTTATTGTTTATTTCTCTCTGTATCATGTTTTCTTTTTCCTTAGGTGAGAAAAGAGACCATGATGATGATGATGATGATTTTTTTCAGGGGTGTGAAGAAAACTGGGATGGGAAATTACAGATCAAGGCCAAGATCTACATGTGCAGAGGAACTATTGAAGAGAATAGTGCAGAACTATAGCCTGTTAGAAGAAAAGATGCAAGATGATTTAAATATTGATTTCGAGCAGCTTACTGAGATACAAAGAATATGCTGGTAGGTATCTTGTTATTTGTTGTGGTGGTGGTTTTGATTGTTGTTTTTGTTGTTATGGTTGTTGTTAATGTACCCAGCCTCATCAGAACGAATCCAGTGGACTACTGCCTGAAATTGCTCTTTTGCAGTCCTCCATCTGTCTTTTGGTGAATAGGGAGGAAGTTGAAGGACATTTCTACAATTTTGCTGCTGCAGAGCTGTGCAGTTAGCCTATGTCAGTGCCAGTGCATGAAGGCATCCCTCTTTTTCTTATTGATGTTTACTATCTATCTATTGCCAGATGCCTTAATCCCGTAAGGGGTGGCCACAAACATATTGCCTCCATGTCGCCCTGTCCCCTGCCATTTCACTGCCCTGCTCCCAGCTCACACTCCCCTCTCTCTCATTTCTCTCTCTAGTCCATCCCTCCATCTCATCCTTGGCCTCCCCCTCCCACTCCTCCCCCTCCACCTCACTTACATACACTCTCGTCGTCAGTCTCTCACTCTCCATCCTCTCCACATGGCCAAACCACCTTAATGTGTTTCTCCTAATGCTTCCTATCACATCCACATCCACACCACAGTGCTCCTTCACTTCCTCAATTGTCAGTCTGTCTCTCCATGTGACTCCACATGCTCCTCTCAAATAACTCATTTCCACTGTTCTCACTCTTGACTTCTGTCCCTCCAACAAAGGTCCAAGCTTCACTTCCATACTTTAGAGCTGGTATGACAGTACTGTCATGCAGTAACTTTTTCACTTTGTCTCTCCATGTGACTCCACATGCTCCACTCAAATAACTCATTTCCACTGTTCTCACTCTTGACTTCTGTCCCTCCAACAAAAGTCCAAGTTTCACTTCCATACTTTAGAGCTGGTATGACAGTACTGTCATGCAGTAACTTTTTCACTTCCATGCTCACATCCCTGTTTCTTATCACTGCTTTCAAGGAACCAGCAACCTTTCTTCCTTGCTGTACCCTTTCAAGCACTGTGCTCTCTAAACTTCCATCCCTACTCATCACACTACCCAAGTACTTAAACGCACTCACATTTTCCATATCCTCCCCATCCAACCTCACTGTACATTCATTGACTTCACTTCTCTCGAAGACCTTAACTTTACCCTTTCCTACATTCACCTTTAGATTCCATTTCTTACACACTCTCCCTTACTCATTCACCAAGCCTTGCAGCTCCCCTTCGTCTTCACCTAACAGCACAGTATCATCCGCAAACAACAGTATAGGGAGTTTCCAAACACTGCCCTCTCTCACTAGGGCCACTTCAACATCCACTGCCCTACCTTGTATCTCTTTTATTACCCCATCCATATACAGATTGAACAATCATGGAGACATGATGCATACCTGTTTCAATCCAACCTTCAAATAGAATAATTCACTCAGTTCACCATCCACATGCACTGCAGCCTTTTCACCCTCATACATACTCTTCATGGCTTTCAACAACTTCCCATCTACTCCATATATTCTTAATACTTTCCACAATCCTTGTCTATCCACCCTGTCATATGCCTCCTCCCAAACCATGAAGGCCACATACAACTTCTTTTCCTTCTCTATAAACATTTCCACTAAATATCTAAGAATGAATATCTGATATACACAACCTCTTCCCATCCTAAAACCTCCCTGTTCTTGTCCAACTAATTCCTCTGTTACTCCCTAACTCTGTCAGTAAGTATCATACCATATACTTTTCCTATTACACTAAGAAGACAAATGCCCCTATGATTACCACATACAGTACTTCCTTTTCCCCTTTTCCTTTGTACAGGGAAATAATTATCCCGGAGGACTTTACCTTCCTCCCAGGCCAATCCGCACATCTTCCACATCCATTCTGCCACTATCCATGCTTCAGCATTTCACCACATACTCCATCAGTTCCTGGGGCTTTCCCTATTTTAACTTTCTTCATTGCTTCCACAACTTCCATCCTACTGATTTCTTCCTCTTTTCTCACATCCCTCCGTCGCCTAGCCATTCCCCAGCCACTTACACTCACATTACTTTCATTCGCTGTGTACAACAATTCCTTAAAGGCCTCTCTCCATCTGCTCATTTTTTCTCCCTTCTCCACTAGCAATCTACCATTTTTTATCTTTTACTCCCAAACTAACTTCTGTGGCACCTTGTCTAACTCTCTTTACCTCTTTCCAGAACATTTTCTTACATTCCCTCCACTTTACACTCAAATTTCTTCCAAATTTCTCATTCACTTTCTTCTTATTGTTTACACTAAGTCCTTATTATATGTTGCCATTTGTACATTCATTTTTTGCAGCTAAGTTCATAATAATGTACAGAAACTTTTCCCATTCAAGTTTCTTGGCAGTCTATAAAGCTAATAAACTAGTTTTCCCTGGGACACCTTCTTGGTGTGGCACAAGTACAGTATATTCAGGCAGCTCAGCTTTCTGGTTATATAAATGTCCCTTAATTTCCCCCCTATCCCTCAGCAGGAGCTTGATGAAAAGTGGAAGAAGGGCAATTTTAAGTTACAGTTTGCTGGGCTCACTTTCATATGAGCCTGGGGTTGCAACTACCAGCTGCAACTACTACTGCAGCTCCCTAATTTACGGTAGCTACAATTTGTATGGATAAAGTTGTAATGCTTAGAACGCGTTAGCTATTGCCATTTAATGAGGACTGTAATGCACATATAGCCTACTGTATATTTAAGATGCCTGGTGGCATGGTGGCAGAATTCTCAGGTCAGAATGCACCATGTCCTATGTGCTATAGTTGAAGCTAGAGGTGGCTAGAGATTTTTCTATCATGTAAGCCTTAGCCACCAGGAACATAGGTCAGTCTCTGACTCATAATAGCTCAAGACTCAGATAGCCTAGCCATGAAACCCAGTTTTCTGAATGGGGCACAATGGTACTGGCAGTTAGGGGAATGGCAGTTATGTAATTATAATCTGTTTTTTTTTATACCCTTTCAAGGTGAGGACCTCATTTCTATTTTTATCCTTGTTGCTTCCAAACAGTTTTATTCAGCTTTTGAGAGTACCCTAGTAGTGAGGGTTAATGAAAGCCACTGAGCCTTCAAGTTCAAGAAGCCTCATGAGCTGAATAAAATCATCTTGTAAGAGATTGACTAGAAGAGTATATGCTAATGAGGTGGAGGGGGAGAAGAGAAGGGAGAAGTTGAGGTTGAAATAGAGAGATGAGGCAGAGAGATATATGAATGAGGGAGGTGTGAGTTGGAAAGAGGGCAGGCGATGGTGGACAGAATGTAGCTATCCCTTCCAGGAATTAGATAATTAGGTAAACAGCATAAATACCTGTAAAGCAAAAAAGACATCATCTTGTTGAATGGATTAAGATTTATTGTGCCATTTATAAAGCTGGCACACTTTTTAAGCTATCAGCTACTGTAGTGCCATTTTGTTACCTTTGTGTCATTTACATTGGACTCTGTTAAACTAAGTGCTAGGGCTTCCTGTAATTTCAGTATTAGACACTTGGGGGCCGAGTTGGAGATTTTTTGAGTATTGGAAAAAGGGATGAAAATAGTAATGAATGGTGAAAGGTGGAACATATCATATCTGATGTATGCAGATAATGCTGTGCTGCTGGCTAATAGTAAACAGGAGCTGTGCATACTTGTACTGTACAGCATAGAGTTTTGTTGATGTCTGTGAGTGTTGTGTTTTGAAAGTAAATGTTGATTGGAGTTAAGTGATGGTTGTTGAGATCGAAGGTGACTCTCCCAGTTTGATGTTCTGGTGAATGGTGAGGGACATGAATTGGTGAGACAGTTTAAGAACTTGAGTGCAGTGATGGAAGAGTGAAGTAAATATCCAAAAGAAGTGGAAAGTAGAATGGCACAGGGAAGGAAAGTGGCAGGTGCTATGACAACCTTGGTATGAAACAGAGGTAAGGGTGTCTCAGCTGCAAGAGGATTTCATGAATGAGTAGAAGTGTCCTTATTAATATATGGGTGTGAGAATTTGGTGTGGCATGAAAAGGAAAAGTCAGAAGTTAGAGCAGTGGAGATGGGGTTATTGAGAATAGTGTGTGGAGGACAGATGGAACATTGAGGTGCAGAAATGGAGTTTTGTCAGAAGTGAGGACAACATGTAGACCAGTGAATCTTTATAGAGGGTGGTTCATTGTGAAAGTAGGAACATTAGTCTGCATGGAACTGTGTAGTCAGTTTAATAGATTTTTTGGGTAGAGGGGGCTCATTTATTTATCTGTTGTTATTATTATTATTATTATTATTATTACAGTATTATTATTTTTATTTTTTTGTCATGGGGGTTGGCATTGTATTTTTCTTTTGTAATACAGCATTAGTATTGCAGTTATTAACTACTGTAACCACATTGATTAACATTTATGTTTCTTATGTTTGTAATATCCAGAAAGTTTATACTGGTAATTAGCTAGAATGTAAAAGGATGTTATGTGTTATTTATATATTGTACTGTACTGGAATTGTGTTTGAATTTTGCTTTTATCTTTGCAGCAGTGGAACAGCTGAGAAACTAGCTTCTGTACTTAATTCAGAATCCCTCAGTGAGAGACTAGAGAATGGTATGACACTAATGCACCTCTGTTGTGTGGCAGCCATGATGGCTAAGAGTGATGATGCAAAGGAAAAGAAAGAAGAAATGGAAGTAGAAGGAAAGAGAATTGAGATAGAAGGCAAGAAAAATGCCATTCAAGCCCCATGTATCCTGCAGCTGATGAAATCTCGAGGGAGAAGTGATAGGAAAGAGAAAAACCAGCTTAAAACTAGTGAAAATAAATGCGATGTTGACAGTACATCGAAGAGGAACTCAAAGGAAGACTTGGGAAAAGAACAACGAGACCAGATTCGCCTGCTGCTACAAAAAGGCGCTGATCCTGCCATTATAAGTAAAAATGGGTTCTCATCACTCCATCTGGCTTCATACAAGGTTAAACCAGTAGAGGGTTTGAGTTGCCAGTGTTGTGAGCTTGGAGTGATCCCAATATTACTTATTCAAGGATGCATGAAAGGTGTGTATTATTTAACAGATTTATTCTTTGTAGAGATTATTGAGAAAAACTGTTTTGCTGTACTAAGCCAAAAATATTTAATACCATAATACTTTAAATAGTATTTCTTGTACATTTACAGTGCAAGTTAACACTTGCAGATTTATAATTGATATTCTGTCATTGCATTATTGTATTTCAAAGTTCAATACCATAAGACAGTGCTGGAGAGGTATACCGTCACAGGGTGGCACTGATGGAACTGGGCAGTGGATCTGTCTGGTTATACAAATGTCCCTCAACTTCTTCCCTGTCCCATTAAAGGACATGGTGGAATGCAGAAGGGCAGTTCACCCTGCAGTCCACTTTTTCACTTGCAGATGAGCCTAAGGTAAAGACAGCATCCATAAGGCAGTGTAATTTATCAGTTTGTTAAAAAAAAAAAAAAAAAAACAGGCTCTCAAGTAGTGGAATTTTCAGTAGTATTTATAAAAAAAAATACGTGTGACATGGTGGTAGAAGGTGATGACCATCATCCAACCATTTGATTTTGTGCTGCTTACTTCTTGCTTTGCCTTTATCATTCTGTCTCTGTGTCTGCCCTCCTCTCATCCTATTACTCTCTTTCCTTCCAGTCACCTTTTATAGTATTACTCTTCTTTCCACATAAGGTGGCTCTACACTGAGTGACAAACATAATTATTTCCTGTAGCCCAGGAATCCATTTATGACACTGGGTAGTAACCACATAACCGGATAATGGGGTGATGTGGAGACAGTTATGGTACCCCTGCTAATTGAGTGGAGCGATGTAAATCTGGCATCCACCCAGGAACCGAATCTCCACACTTTTCCCTGTGCCTTGTTGTTACAAGGTGCTTTCAGCCACCAGGGAACATCAGTTCACTGCACTTGATGGCCCTGTACAGGCATTTGCTTGCCTGTAGTTGATGGGTTTGCTCGACCTGACAGATGGGTTGATCAGCAGCAAAACGTGTGACATTTTAGTTTCTTTATGCATGTTCTTATAATACAGGATTTAATTACTATACAGTAGTAGCTGTAGCATTTGTTAACAGCTGTGCTGGCTTTCTTATCCATTATCACAAGGCATGTGTTAATATTTTATAACTATTTGAACATAATAATCTTCTTAACCATATTTCTCATTGTTTCCTAGGATTGGTGCTGGAATGAAATTCCTTCATGTGGTGACACCAGTGTAACAGTCATTGGGGTTCCTTGGTTATACAAACTTCCCTTACCTCCTTCCTAGTCCCATGAAAGGAGGATGGTGGACTGCCTGAGAAGAGCAGATTTAACCAGCAGCTCAGTGAGTTTACATTTAGATGGGCCTGGGCCCACAACAACATCATCACAAGGGTGGTTTGGATCATATGGGATAAGGACCACACGGCACTGTAGGTTGCTTTAATGCAGCTACCCACATTACAACATACTTACCCACCTCATGCAGTACACAGCATAAGACAGATAATTCTTCAGCATTTCCTCAACAGAAGGTTTCTGGGAACACCTTGCTGAAGCACACCGATTTAAGTAGATGGTTTCCTGCAGTTCACTGAGTTCACATTCAGATGGTCCTGGGGTTGTAACAACAGCAACTACAACAGCTGTAGCATTTTACTGATATTTGCTGCTACATATGATCCAGATAGGATGATTTCTTGCTAATAGGAGTCACATTTTTATTGAAACTGATATACTTTTTTTATTTATTTTTTTAATATTTTTTTTTTTTTAATAAATCGATTGCCAGTAATAGTACTAATAAAATTTTGTTTTGTGTTATAAGACTAGTATTGTTAACTGTCTTATGGATAATATGTTAAGTTGAGATTGAGTTGTAGGAGCTTGAGAGTTACCATGAGCCCTTTCATTGTTGGGAGTCTAGTAGTCTTTCCCAACTGTTGCCACACGATTTTATTTAAAGTAACTGAGAGTGAGCATAAGGGCCTGAGAGTGTTAATTTTGTTGATATGCTCCCTACAGCAACCATATTAAATGGAAATTACTCTTAAGTGAGAGTTGTGCTCAGATATGACTATTACGGAAATGTTAGATAGGTAAATATTAACCTCCATATTGAATAAGTTTGTACCAATCTGATGGAACCAGAATTCTTTGGGCTTGAATGATGAGTGAATTGGAGTGTGGATCATTCATTTAGACAGACTCATTAGTTTCTCTTTCTGTCAATTTTTTTGGCTTTCTGGATCATACCTCATCCCATCCTAGGGTGGTAAAAGAGGTTTAATGATGATGACAGCAAATTAAAGTTTCCTCCTTTCACACTTCTGTATTTTCCTCTTTATTGGACAGTTCTTTGGTGTATGCAAAGACATCGAACATGAACTTTCTGTTGTGTTCTGATGTAGTATAACCCCATTTCTTACACAGTGTTATAGATGCCTGGTGAGGTAAGACACTATAAGTGGATGTGGCTAATAAGGATCTACTTGTGAGTGGTGCCTGGGGTTTGTTGCTCAAATAGTACTACTCAGTTGCTTGGCCTCAGTAGCAGTCAAGCCCCTGCACTCCTGATAGGGTAATGCTATACTAGATTGGATGCTGATGGTGATGATAAAAATGATGATGGCTGAAGAATCAGAATCAAAGCTACAGATAAGTATCAGAATGTATCATTGTTGGCACTGAGATTGGATGTATTTGGATAACTGTAATGTTAGAATCCAGTTACATTTTAAAAGAAATACTGTAACTGATAATTAATAAATGCTAGTGTGGGTTGTAGCAGGTCTGACCATTCACTGCAAGACCACTTTACAATAAATAATTAGTATGGAGTGCATTTTTGCATAAAATGAGTGAACGAGCATTTGTGTGGTTGTTTTCCAAATTGCACAGTTTTATGGTGTGATAACAGTTTTGTGAATCATGAAATAGAAAATTGGACTGACTGACATAGCATCTAGAGAAAAAATATTATTGCTTTAGCTTTATTATGTATAATATCATTTGCCTCTGAAACATGTGACAGTCGAACCGGGCCACTCTTTGTAATTTTCCACCCATACAGCAACAGTAAACATCGCTTACTTTTGATGATCTCTTGTGTGAAAAGTGTTCCTGTCGCTCATCGCTCATTTTTGAAGGCTCCAACATGCTTGCATGTGTCGGCCTTGGTCACCTAATGGCGGCTCTCCATGCTGCTCGATCTCTGGCAGCCTCCCTATTCAGTCCCTTAACCCTTAAGTCACATTTAATGACCTCATCCCATGTCTTTCTCGGTCTACCCCTCCCAACCCCTCCCCCAATATTAACACCTCTCACCCTCTGTACCCAATTATCCTCCCCCATCCTCTCCACATGTCCAAACCACCTCAGCCTGCCTCTCCTCATCACAACACCAATACACTCCAGTCCCATCCTACCTCTCAACTCTTCTATCGTAAGCCCAGCCCCCCCAGGCCTTGCACGCAGAGACGCACTGCACATCCACCTAATCATTGTCATTTCTGTACGTTTGAACCTGCGAATATCTTCTTCCTTTACTGCCCAGGTCTCACTACCATACAGCATCACACTCCTGACACATGCTGCATACAAAGACCCCTTAGCACGTAAGGAGAGTCCTCTCAATGTCAGGAGAGGCAACAGCTCCCTGAACTTCTTCCAACCACTTCTCACTCTAGCAACTGAGCTAACTCCAGCCCCACCTCCGGCACCTAACATGTCTCCCAAATAACAAAACTCCTCCACACACTCAAGAGACTCACCTGCAAGTTCAACCCTCTCACGCCTAACAATCTCCTCCTGCTCTCCCCGACACACCGCACACATGAAATCAGCATCATCTCGCAGTCTACCTCTAATACCACTACATCTCTTGTGCACCCATTTATCACAAACACTACACAAGATGGAATTACTTCCCACACCCTTGTGGCAAACTGCACATGGCCACTCTCCCTCTCCTCTGATTGTCCTGCCACCAACCCTAGATATCATCACTTGTTTTATCTTCATTTACTCTTAAGCCCTTGTATCCCATACCATCTCTCCACTTCTTAAATCTTTCCTCCGCCTCCTTTTCATTCTCTGCAGTCAACACCAAATCATCAGCATACAACATCTCCCATGGGAGTCTATCTCTGAAGTCACGTGAGAGGGCTTCAAGCACCATGATAAACAACAAGGGACTCAAAACTGACCCCTGATGCACACCAACATTCACGGAAAACTCATCACTCAAAACTCCATTCACTCTTACCTGGGTGCGAGCACCCACGTACATTGCCATAACCAGCCTAACCAGCCACTCTTCCAACCCTAGCTGTCTCATTGCCCACTTCACCACCTCTCTAGGGACTCTGTTATAGAAAATTGCATTATGGAATACACAGAGCTAATGGAAAAAGGAATTTGATTGGCATCTTCCTCAGTGTTACACCAAATGACCTTCCCTTAGCCTGCCCTAATCTTCCCCAAATTGGCCATAAAAGTACCAAACGTTCATAAGGAAGCCTAACAACACATTGATAAACACATGTAGAGAAAATTAAGTTTTGATCTTCAAGAGAAGTTAAGTCACTGAATGCACAGTTTGGCTGGATAATGAGGAAATGGAAAATGTGAGTGCATTTATGTACTTGGGTCATGTGATGAGTAAGGATCAAGGATGGAAGTTTGGAGGATGAAATGCTTGAAAGAGTACAGCAGGGAAGAATGCTTGCTGGTTCATTGAAAACGGTGATAAGATATAGGGAAGTGAACATTGAAGTAAAAGAAGTCATTGCATGACAGTATTGTGCTCCTCACTTTAATGTATGGAAGTGAAGCTTGGAACTTGTTTGAAGGACACAAGTCAAGAGTGAGAAAAGTGGAAATGAGTTGTTTAAGAGGAATGTGTGGAGTTACATGGAGAGGCAGACTGACAAATGAGGGAATGAAGAAGCATTGTATTGTGGTGTGGGTGTGGATGTGATAGAAAGCTTTAGGAGAAATACATTGAGGTGGTATGGCCATGTCGAGGGAATGGAGAGTGAGAGACTAGCAAGGAGAGTGTATATGAAACAGGTAGAAGGGGGAGAGAGGGAGGGGATGAGATGGAGTGGAGAGGTATATAAGAGAGGGGTGTGAGAATTGGGGGTATGGCAACGTAATGGCAGGGGACAGGGCAACATGGAAGCGATTTGTTTGTAGCCTCCCATTAAAGGGTTAAGGCATCTTGCTAGAGATAGATAGATAGATAAACACTTAAAATGAACCTTGATTGTAGATGGGTGTGGTGTGAGAGAAGGGGGAGGAGAAAATGTGCAGTGGGCCTCTGAGCCATCAGAGAAGGAGAGGCACGTGCATTGGCTGGAAGTGCCACGTCTGGGCATGCTTGGGCCTGCACCATTCATTATGCACATATTGTGCACTTTATGAAAATATTTTGAACAACATTTGACAACATATATGTATACCATATTCAGATTGCATTATGGAAGTGCGTGTTGTGGATGAGCTGACCATGGTTTGTTACTGTTTCATCAGGGTGATGTTGAGGTGGTGCGTCTGCTGGTGGACAAATGTGGGCACCTGGATCACACAGGGGCAGGGAGTCTCACAGCGCTTCATGTTGCTTGCATGGCCGGCCACCTTGAGGTCACCCAAGCCCTGGCCCAGCGTGGGGCAAACATCGAAGCTCGTGATGCTGTGTCCTTTTCACCCTTACACGTCGCTTGTCTGTTTGGACGTGAAACTGTAAGATTTTTTTTTTTTTTTTTTTTATTCTAACTGCTTAACTCCTGAA
This sequence comes from Birgus latro, assembly GCA_018397915.1. Classification (NCBI taxonomy): domain Eukaryota; kingdom Metazoa; phylum Arthropoda; class Malacostraca; order Decapoda; family Coenobitidae; genus Birgus; species Birgus latro. The sequence continues at coordinate 167,872 of JAGKTI010000141.1, forward strand.
CCATTATGTGTGTGTATGTGTATATATATATACTGAAATGTAAAAGATCTGAAGAA
>JAGKTI010000142.1:11249-24445 GCA_018397915.1 Birgus latro
TGTGTGTGTGTGTGTGTGTGTGTGTGTGTGTGTCCTTTAGTGGTTACAAAGCTTGTAACAGTCGTGGATTATTTTTACTCCCGTGTCGAACAGTGTGATATAGTAATGGCATCTATCACTGAAATTATTAAAATGTTACTCTGAAAAATCACAACAGGAATTATTTTTTATATTTTTATAATTGACGATCGTTCTCGTAATCGTAGATGCGCATTAAGCAGACTCGTCAACTTAGGGCTTCAAGGCCCAAGTATCACTTCACGCCAGGGCCTATTTGCTTCTGGGCAGTGCATGAATTCATTCTGGATACAAGTGTCCTGAGAGGTTGCCAGACAGTGATACACAGATTCATTTGTCGAGAGGTCAACACAGGCCACCCTAATACCTATGCATACAAGCAGCTGAATTATTAAAAAGCTCTCGAATTACTGTCTCTGAGCGCCTGGTTTATGCCCAAATAGGAATAAAAAGGGGGGCAACTCGGTACCAAGTAGGTTCAAGGGTCTAGCGCTCACATTTTTCCGCCATTATAATTTCTTCGTACCCAAGATCCTGCAGTGGCATTCATATTAAGTACCTTTACAATAAATCAGTGATATTGAAACAAAGGAATATTTCTCTCTCTCTCTCTCCTTCTTACTCTTCGTCAAGTTAAACATTTTTGCCCTCTCTCTCTCTCCTTATTCTTCGTCAAGTTAAACATTCATGTTTGTCAATATTATGTACGTGAATTCTGAATACAAGTGACCGTGTAACATTATTCAAACCGAAGAAAATTGTCTGATGATGTAATTATATTTGTCACCATTTTTCTGTTACAGGTGTACATAAAGAAAACTGTAAGTGTTTCACAGAGCAGTAGCAGCATGAGTAGCAGCAGCAGCAGCAAGGGCACTCCAAAGGGAAGTCAGCTAAGTGAATTGGCAGGAAACATAATTCACGACATACAGGGAAGCAGACCCCACAAACTTCATCCTACAGTCCCCAGTCTACGCCAGCATCAACACAGAGGATCAAACCTACAATCTCGCCAGAAAGCAGGCTCAACTCAGAGGCTGCAACTTCAGAATTATCAGACCATACACCTGAATCAGCACGAACGCTCACACCATCGCACTCGTCCATCCGTACGCCCACTGCAGCGAACACATTCAAAGTCACGTTTGACTCTGGAAGCACGACCACAATCACGTTCAAGTCAGAAGGGATGTCCCAGCCCACTCCGCTGCTCTCATGGACATTCAAACACACCGTCACACCATCAGATATATCCAAACCTACAACCACGCCACAGAGAACGTATAAACACAAGCCTAAGCCAACAGAAACGTCCAACTTCAAATCCAGACTACCAAGTATGTCTAGACCCAAGTCCATGCCACCAGAAACGTCTTAACCCAAGCCCAAGCCACCAGGAACGTCAGAACCCAAGCTCAGACCACCTGGAACATCCGAACTCAAATTCAAGGCACAAGGAAAGTCCAGACCTAAGACAGAGTCATCATATACGGCCCAACTCACGCCCAAGCCACAAGACACACCCAATCTCACTACGAAATAACAAGATACGTTCGCTTCTACTCCCAATCCATCAAACAAGCCCTAAATTACGCCGCGGTCTAAGGAAGCACCTGAACACCACGCAGCTCCTGGAGAGACGTCCGAAATTACCTCCGAATGAACAAGAGGGTCAAAGATCAGGGTTAAGGCAGCAGACACACCACCATCACCATCAACATGAACATACGCGCACACCACCTCATGCACAACATCACACACTTAAACCTTCATTAAAGCCCCACAAACTTACACCCCACATATTAAAACCTTCACTGCAAACCCAAACACATAAACCTTTACTACAACCAAACACAATTAAACCCCAGACACTTACACTTTTATTACAGCACCCCACACTTATACCTTCACTACACCCTAACAAACCTAAATCCTCATTACAGCCCTACACACATAAACTCTCACTACGTAAATCTTTAAAACAACCCGCAACACTTAAAAGCCACACACCTAAATCTTCACCTAAACCCCAGACAGTGAAACCCCAAATACTGAAACCTTCACTACAACCTAACACATCTAAACCTTCACCTCAACCCCCTACTCCAAAATCCCACACCATTATAAATTCACTTACCTACTTCGAACCCCTGCCTCACCTGCTGGGCCTCTCTTCGCCTTCTCCCACATCATTGTCTGGATCTCCTTCCTTCCCTCTGGCATGTAATACTGGAACCAAAAACAACAACCTTAAGTGCATGCGAAACACGATAACTGTGAAGTATACTAATGGAGAGGTAACGAAAGGTGATGAAAAGGGGGCAAGAAGTCGCTTAGTGATGGCGTCTTCCATACGGGAGGAAAACCAGGAAGGGAAAGATGAAATGGAAACAGTGAAATATAAAAATTATGGAGAGGTAAAGAAGGATAATGAAAAAACTAGAGGTTTGATGACGAGCTCTTCAACACGGAAGGAAAACCAGGAAAGCAAAGATGAAAACATACCGTTTGGTACACCCTCACCAACATCTACAGCTTCTCCCACATCACATTCTACATTAGCATCAAAGTTGTTTTCCACCCATGCTCCGCCACCATCTTCTCAACCACCTTCTGCTCAAACACTCATCCCAGTCAGTCCAGCCACATTACTGAATTCATCACTGAATTCACTCACTTTTTCGTGGGACCTCATTAGTCAAGTTCATCCCAAGTCAGTATCAAATTTAAATCAAGATCAAAAACCTACAGTAAAAATGAGTGAGAATCAAAAATTTTCCGAGTCAAATTTGACCCACAAGGTCGAACTGACCTTAAATGGTAACCAAAACCCAAATAAGTTAATTTCAAGACTAGATAGAGGTCATATCAGCCTCAACTTGAGGTCGGACCAAGCACAAAGCTCGTCAAATGCGACCCCAATTCAGGAGCAGTTCAGTTCTCCCGTGGGGATAACGATTACAATGAATAATAATGGTGTGGTACCCAGTTCAGCTCCTTACAACAACCCAGCCTTTCAAGCTGGTCCATTTAAAGATTCTCAGCCACAACACGAACAAATGCAAAAGAGTCATGGTGGGATTCTGTTCAATGTGCATGTGTGGCCTGGTGAAGGGATGATGCAGAATGATTCAGTACTAAATCGTACCATTCATGGGAATGTTTCTCATAAACTATCAAGGGGTGATAAGTTCGCACTCAGAGCGAGGCTAAACTCCAGTACAACACAACCAAAGCTGACTGCTATTACAAGGAAGAAAGCAGCAAAACAGTACCTTCCAGATCAAGTCTCCATTTCGACACTGCCCTCTCAAAGAATCCCATGGAAGAAAGAAGTTCTTGGCAGGAGTTTCATGACCCAACAGATTATAAAATCAGCTTCACTTCTGCAGCAGAATCTCACCAAACCAGCACTTGCCTCAAAGAGGGTAACTAGAAGGAAAGCTGAGGGCAACTTGACACCTCATAAGATCCCACCATCATCGATACAACAGACATACCTACCATACAAACCTCTGTATGCTCTTCATGGCCCACCTTACGATTATTATAAACTATCCCCTCGTATGTCCCCTGGTGCAGCATTTCCTTCAACACCACCACCCTTGCCATCACCTCTCAATCGCCACCAACAAAACTACAACTACCAGAACCTGGGGAAGAGACAACATGATAAAAGATTTTTCTCGAGAAATTTCAAATCAAAACCAGCTCTAGCCTTGCAACCCTATTTTAGTGAGGATTCTTACTTTCACCATTATTCTCAACGCCACCCCATTACTACACCATCATCACCGCCACCATCACCACCACCACCATTATTACCACAACAAACACATCTACCACCAACACCACTCCATCTAACAAAACCAACAATTCCACCATCACTGCCACTAGTACACTCAACACAACGCCCACCAGTAATAAAACCAACGTTACCATCAATTCCCAGCCAACCAACATCATTACCACAATCACACCACAGAGCCCCACCACATAATCAGTTATCTCCCAGCTCCCTGCAGACATCAGCAAGAGCCAAAACAGGGAAGGAACTCAGCAAGACGAGAAGTGGAACAAAGCAATTGGTACATGGTAAGTTTGTAGTACCCTCTTAGCCTATTTTAAGTATATAAGTGATAAAGACATGTAAATGAAGACTGGCATACAGAACAGCATGTGATATATGGTGCTGGAGAGGGGCACCTTCACATGGTGACACTAATATGAATGGAAAGTTCACTGTATAGTTACCATACACAAAGGCCCCACAACATTCTCCCTATCCCCTGAAAGAGGGATGGTAGATGACAGGAAGGGGGCAGCTTCAGCCTGCAGTCTACCAGGTTCAAATTTTGATGAATCTGGGGCTTCTGCTATTATATACAGCACACCCCCATTATCTGATTTCCTGGTAATCGGTAATCACAATAACGATGTGACATAAATTGGCACCATCTCTCCATCCAATGCATTGCTCCCACTATAATGATGAAGGCAGTAGACAAAGGGCCCGCCAAGTGTGCCAACACATACACAAGCCAACTATCACCTATCGAAGCCACCAATATTTATATGAGCAGGAAACCATTCCGATGCCTCTGCACAAGCCCTGTAGCTCCAGCCACTCCTCTGAAATGATGGGCTGCTCCGTCCCCCACTCACCCGCTCTTTCTTGCATGTCTCCCTCGTTGGTGTAACATCGCAGAACCCCTGCAATTCTATGTGCATGATGCTAGTGATCGAAAGGCATCGCAGTGTGCTTTAAAGAGATCTTTTAAGTAAATTAACTGAAAGTCTATGGTAATGTCTGGCCAAGGTACAACCCCTGATGGAAAGCATGGTGCCCAAAGTACTGTAATACCCCTAGAGAAGGGAAGGTGAAGCCCAAAAGAAAGAGAATCACTCTTAAAGTGAAGCTGGATATTGTGAGGCGATATCAAGGCAACCAGGGTGCTAGCAGTATCACTGACATGCTGCAAATACCCGAATCAACTGTCACAAACATCATCAAGAGGTTTGCTGATGTGTTAGTTGCAGGGCAACAAGTGTTCTCCCTCAGTGCTATGAGGATTACAAAGGCTAGGGACCCAGTGATGGAGGAGAAGGTACAGCTCCTGAAAATGTGGGTGCAGGACCAGAACCGAAGGGGCACACTGTTGGGCTCTAGAGCCTGATCTGAATCAAAGCTCCCTCCCTGTGCTCCGATGTAAAGAAAAAGCTAGGGTAGAGCCCAAGGAGGTGATCAAGGCAAGTCCAGGGTGGGTCAATTGTTACAAGAAACACACTGGCTTGCAGTACACGTAGCTCTCTGGCAAGGCCGAGAGCGCCGATCAAGCTTCCATGGTGGCACCCCCTGAGGAGCTCCAGGCACGCAATGAGGAGGGTAGGTACAGCCCCCAAACTTGTCATCAGTTCTGATGAACAAGGATGTACTGGAAGCAGATGTCATCGCGGATGTTCCATGCGGTGAATAAGGTAATGAATTTTAAGGTTGGGAAGTACAGTCAACCCCCGCAATTCGTCGAATCACTATTTACGGGTTCACATATTCGCAGATTTTTCTGGAAAATTATTTCAAGATATTTCCTGCTTTTCCCACAGCATCAGCTGTTCCTAGTGGTTCATAAGTGATTTTTTTTTTTTTTTGCCTGATGTCTGAGAAATACTGTCCTATAGTGTTAAACTGTGCAGTTACCCTGTATAGGTATGTGCAGTTCAGCACATGGTAAACTCTCATCATCATCCCATCGTGAGTACAGTACACTGCACCCAGAAGGGCTTGTGTATCATCCTGTATTGTCTTTTTAGGAAGTATTAGTGTGCCATAAAATGCATTTACAGGTGTTATAGTGGGTTTGTAGTTAACAGGAAAAGCTAAAACATTGAAAACAGTGACTTCTCAGGTAGGGATGGGATATTCACAGAATTCAACATTCACGGGATGTTCAGGTACATAACCCCTACGAATAGGGGGGACCTGACTGTACCATGAGACGCTCCTGCTGGGGGGGTAATATCATGGGAGACATAAAGCTGAAGCCACTCTTGGCGTACCACAGAAAGTCCCCATGGTCTGGGAGGTTACATCAAGGAGAACCTTGGTGTACTGTGGAAGTCCAAATCTAGGGCCTGACTGACTTCAGCGTTATACTGGTCCGACACAGCTGGCTACCTGTCCCCCACCCTCTGTGCCTACACCAAGGAAAACAACATTGCCAACTGCTTCCTGCTTGTCAAGGACATGTTGTGCCACCCTGCCTCCATGGGTGACTGGGTAGAGAACATTAAACTCACCTTTCTGCACCTCAACACTATTTCCCAGCGAGTCATTGCTACATTTAAAGCTCCGTACCTGCAGCGTGTCATCAAGGGAGTATGGCGGGAGAGCATATACATGTCACATGAGGCTGGAATCCAGGACATGGACAAACAAGATGTCCAGGTGCTGGACAGCCACAGAGATGAGCTTTCCAACAAAAGGCATGCAGGAGAGTGTGCATCTTCAGAAGGAGGGCGTGGAAACAGCACATGCCCTTGCTGGGCATTGCAACACTGCGGAAGATCCTTAATGGGGCTGAACAACTGATAAATCTCATTTGGGAGAGGAACCAAAATACGGCTCACAGAAACCTGTATGTGTCCTTTGTGAAGAAGGCTGTTGCCTGCTACAGGGAGCTCCTGGAGGAAAAGAGGAGGGCTACCAAGCAGTAAAGCATTACCACCTTCAAACCAAGGCCCTCAACAAGCAGCTACTCAACTACCTCTGCCTCACCACATCACTCTCCATCTTGCTCTCCCTCGCTTGATGTGAGTATTCCAGAGGACAACAAGTATGCACTCAGGGACACCACCTGTCCCTGTACAGCCAGCAACACTTCATCTTATGCTAGGTTATGGATTTCCTGTAAGTTAGAGTGCTTTTTAACCGTCGGTGACCACACAGAAGCACCTCAGCTTTTCATAAAGATGGCTACTAAAAGTTCTCTACATTCATTAACAGCAGACAATATCATTAACATTTCATATCACTCAAAAAAGAGTGCCAAAACAGATGTCAAGTCAGTGGCTAACTGTGGAGCTGAATGTGCCTTAATGGCAATCTGTCTCACTCATGTCCTTGTGTTATAATAAAGCCTCACCATGGGGAGGAAGAGAGGGTCATATGATTCCTTGAGTGGGCAATTCCAATACCTCCTAATGAGGGAAGAATTGGCTTAAAACTTGCTTTTGAGCAGTTTGGTAAGCAAAGAATCCAGCAAAGCTGGAAACAGTCTCTAATATTCCTTCATTATTTTCCGAACCATTCTTTAGGGCTAGGATATTCAGACGATAAAGTACCAAATGACAAGGGAATAGCCACTCACCTTCTCAGTTTTCCTCCTCTCATCTTTGCTGTACCTCATCCAATAGAAACAAAACTATCATGGTGTCACGACATACTTTTTGCCTAGCATTTATGATGGAAATTTAAGCACAGTATCCACTGTTACAGCTACTTATGTTTCATCATACTATAACTTTATGATCATCAGTGATCTATCTCTGAAAGTGGTCGCCTTATCCCTGCAATGAGAAATTCAAGCATCAGTTATTAACAGGCTATATAATTCCAGGTGTGGCTGTGCGTCAAAGTGTAAGAAGTGTAGTAAGAGAGAGGCCGTCAGTGGATTATCCCATTCATCCTACTATTCCACATACAAACTTCACTTGCAGAAGGCCTGGGATTTTTAGCGATGTGGAATCTGGCTGTCAGGTGGGTGAATTTGAGAGTGCTGCTTATATTTTATTTCAAATGCCTCTCCCATTCATTCTCTCTTACTCTTCTTTCTATTCAGCTGTTTTGCCCCTCTATCACTCAGGGAAACAATCGCATTCTCCTTATCTTTCTTCCATCCTGTCATCTCTACTGTATTTTATAAAGCTTTCTAATATACAGTCTGAAAACACTTAATTCCCAACAACTTCTATTTACATATGAATGATGCATCATTTGCATTTGCTGTAAGCCTGTAGGTTTGAAAGTCTCTTGCTGTGGAATGAGGCTGCACAATTTTGCTGTCCTTGCTTTAATATCCTAAATAAATGTTGCAGCACACTGTTTTCTGCCAGATTTTCTGTAAAGTCACTTGCTATCAGCTAATTATTCGATAGCGAGTTTTAAAATAAACCAAACAAGGCCTAGATGAGGGTTCCTTAGCACCAGAGTAACAAAGCAATGTTGAAAAACATCAGTGAAGCACTTGAAAACCCTTTGGCCTCCTCCTCCTGTCTAAATAACTGAATCATTGGACTACAGTGATCTCTTGAAATATCGTGCATAACTGGTACCTCAACTAGTGTGTAATAACGGGTGAGGCAGTGGCTAAATCAGCAGAGAGGTGGCCTGCAGTCCTACCGGACCCAGGTTCAAATCCCTGCTGGGGCAGGAAAGTTTAAGGATTTGAATTTTATAAAATCAGATTTTGCTGACCTACCAGAAGACGCACCAACATGTCGCAGAAATACCCCCGCTATACCAATACACCAGTCCTGTATGAGACAGCCCTAGCATGTATTCAATATGGACGGTGGATGTTAATGCCGAAGTGGTGACATGTAGAGGTGTGTGGTATGCAAGAGGATTACTGGGCCTTGGGAGCAGGCTGTAAAGCCTATGCCCAGAGTTGGACACACACACACACACACAAAACTGTGCGATAACAATAGCACAGAACCTATGGGATTTATCCTAACTGGTACTGGACACCCCACTTGTAAACCCAAATTTTCCCTTTTAAAACTATTTAGACCCACTAAATACATACATACTGTTATGGTAAGTATCAGAAACACACACAGGTATGGACAGGTTAATAGGAAATTATGAAAAGGGCACAATACTGTTCGAAGAAATATATACCATATAGACCAGAGATTGGCTTGGGGTATGGGGTTCTGAGGCTAGGGGGTGGAGAGTCAATGGTCTCCACCACCTGGAATTAACTCTTTGCATAAGGCCTCATCTTTGAATCCCTCAGAGCCATCAGAAACAGATTTTGCATCCTCTTTGTCGGAAGAAACCATTTACGGTCTATAATAAAGTTTTTTAGGAAAAAATGCAAGATAACAGAAGTGCAGATTTTCATCTAGCAGTGATAACAAAAATCACTATAACCAAGTGTGTTAAATAAGGGAGCACTGTATATTATAAGCTGGTGCACAATGCTCCAATATTTTTCTTTATTAAAGCCAGCAATTGTGAATCAGTCTGACAGGACAGAATAATAAGTGGCAAGCCAGGGACTGAGTGAGAGAAAAGTTTAGGCAGACTACAAGATGGAATGATGAGCTCTGCAAATATGGTAAGCAGGGTCAAAAAATCTTAGCAATCAATGAGTCAACTGAGGAAAAAAGTTGGAAGAAAGCCTTGTCCTGCAGTGCACTAAATATGACAATGACAAAGACAACGATCAGGGCAACGAGGATGAGGACGATGACGATAATGACGGTGACAACAGTGACGACGATGATGTCACTGTTGTTGATGCTTTGTTAAAACTATTTCTCAATTTTCTCCTCAACTTCTTCTTACCTTTTCTTTTTCATAGGTATGGCATGTATGTGAGGAGAGCAACCGACATCATTCTTTCCTGTGTCCGAATGGCACTCTCTTCAGTCAACACCTGCTCACCTGCGACTGGAAGCACAATGTTTACTGTGAGCCCGCTAGTCAGTCCTATGGGCAGGTACTGTCAGACAAGGTGCACACACAGCCCTATCAAGAGGTGACCAGAATTAGCATCCACAAAGAACCGACAGATACATACAAAGATTTACAACATAAACATAAAATAACAAATAAATTATCAACAAAACTGAAAACTAATATAAGAAAAGAAAACAACAGAAGCCACATAAGTATGAATCATAGAACATCAAAACTGTTTCACACAAATCATACATCTCAGGCAACACTTTCAGAAGTACCAGTGCATAGACACTTAACTATCATACCAAAACTTGTGGCTCTAGGACCACCAGTAAGTGGAGAAGCTTACCCCCTGTTACACCCTACGGTTAGATACCCACATACCAGCGTCATTAAACCCTTAACTGCTCCTCCGCCTCACCATCTATCTCATTCATCTTCAGCACACTTCAGAGAGTTTGTTCCCTACTATGGAGACACCTATCCAATGTTTCACCTTAAAAGGAAACCAGTGCAGCAAAGAAACTCAGCTCAAGGCGTATAAACGGAAAATGGTAGGTTTTATTATAAAACACTCTACTTAATGGTATGAGGAGTATATTCCCTAGAAGCTACCTATTCCATGGCAAGCAAGGATCAGTTCCCATATAACCTATGCTGCTACATTGCCAGGATCAGTTTAATTAATGTCAATTACTACAATTTTATATAATCACCACCATCATTTTGACTTGTTTCCCACTATGGATGGAGTGAGATATGTCAAAGACAAATTTGATAGGGGACAAACTATCAACAACATGCCAAGTGAAATGGGCAAGACACTCAATCACTCACCATTCAAACCCCAGGAATCCTGGTTATACCTTACAGGCCTAACAGTCTACACAAATTTTGGACTATTTTTATTAAACTCTTGCATGGGCCTGACCTAGAAATGTCTTTGTCACTGACTATAAGTTACCGAGGGGCCAATATCTTGTCAGACAGTCTGGCAACCAGCACCATGTACAGTCTATGTTATCACATCGCAAGACTAATTCTGTTGTGAAGTTAAGTGTGAAGTGTTTAAGAATTTGATGTTTTGCATTTGGATATGTGTTGAAGCTGAAATCTGATAGCTTAGTTTCAGAAAGGGGTCAGCACCCCTAAATTTTGCTCAAGGATGCATGACTTTTCAAGATACAATATTTGGGCTTTCTAATATTCTGTAGGATAGCTCTCTCTCACAAGCCTGGGAGTTGCCATGCACTGGCAGCATGCACAAGCATCACCTGATTTTTATTTACTTAATTGTGTGTTTCTGCAGATCCAACAAACACAGTCATCAAACAGTTTTTCTTAAATGTTGCACATTTCTTGCTAGGTAGAGTTATTCAGTTGACTATCAAATTAAAATGGGGTGCCAAATTCTTTTCGTATGCTCCTGTATATAATTCATCCAGTCAACACATTTCCTTGTCATTTCTATAGCTTTATCAGCTTCCCTATGTTTACCTTTCTTACAACTCATTTATCATGTCCATCCACCATTTCTTGGCCTACCAAACCTCCTCCCACTTTCAAGCACACATATACCCATTTTATCATCCTACCCACATCTACCGGTATTCTTTCCAATGACCATACCATCAAGGCATCCTATTACTGTATCACCAGACTTCCTTACTCGACATTTTTCTTAAATGACAGGATTTCTTATTTTATCCATTCTACACACTCCAAACACATTCTTCAATACTCCTATTTCCACCATTCTTACTCTTGATTTTTCTTCCTCATGCCATACCAAGGTCTCACACCCATACTTTAATGTGAGCAATAACACCTTCATACAATTATCTTGCAGCCTCCATGACCAGACCACTGTTTGGTATCGAGGCTGTCATAGGACCAGAGATCTCCTTCTCTATATTGCTGTAACTTTCAAATTCCTTTATGCATCTACCTGTCTTTTCTGTTGATACACTATGGTATATTAACTCGCACCAATTCAAGTCTCTTTTCATTCACCAGCACATCACCCAGAGCTCCCCTCTCTCCAAATACAGTAATCATCATTTCACTTGTATCTTCTATCAAAACTAGACACTCATAATCATGCATAAAACTCCATTGTAAGGCAAAAGATCTCTATTTGCAAAGAATACAGCAACATCTGCAAACATCAGATACTCAACCTTTCACTATTCATTACCATTCCTAGTCTCCATACCTCAGTTTTAAACCTTTTCCATAACCCAATCCATGTAATGCAATGTATATACTGTAGTGAACAGCTATTGGGACATCAGACACCTTTGTCTCACTCCTGCACTTATACTAAACCATATCCACCTACCCTTATGCACACTTTACTACCTTCATAAAGTATCCAGCAGCTTTCCATCCACACCATACATACACAACCTTTCACAAGCCTTCTATTTGCCTTGCCAGATGCTTTTTCTAGACCATAAATTCCATAAAAACCCTACAAGTCCCCACGTACTTTCTCCACAGTACTTGCTGCAAATATTTCATCCATATATCTTCTACCACTCCAAAGGGCCCTGTTCATCACTCATGAGGCATTCTGAAACATCCTCCTCCTCCTCATCACCCAGACTTTCCCACCCTGAGGCAGGGTGAGGAGTAGCAAAGTCCAGAGAGCCAAAGTTTGCTTATTTTGATGGGCCACGATTCCATTCACGCATCATTCAAGGCCCCAGAATCCTGGCCCTATCTGATACGCCAAAAATATTCACCACATTCTGCAGCTTTACATAAACGTATCCGATGGAATCAATCCGGACACTGTCACGTTAAACAGGGGTGCCAAATCCCTATCATGCACTTCTCACATTCATCCAGCCAGCTGGATCTCATCAGTCCCCTAGCCACCAGCTTCCAATCCTCTCTTCCTCACACACTCATCCACCATATCCCTCCACCTTCTCCTTGGCATATCGCGCCTCTACCTTCCTTCAAATTCACTCAGATATACCTTTTTCACCACTCCTTGTTATCTGTTCTCCCCACATAACCATACCATCTCAGTACACTCTTTACTGGTGTCCACAGACTTCTTCACTCCATGTTTTTCACTATCTCTCTATAGGCAGTCTTCCATATAGCTTGCCTACAACACATAACAGACTTGAACCATGATTTTTTTTTCCTTTACTCAACCTTGATCATTTTTTATTTTGCACAATGGCACCATCACAGCCATCTTCCATTCCACTGACAAAATTTAATTGTAAGAATAAAAAGATTACAGCGGAAACAAAAGTTTTAAGTGAATGGCCATGAGGACTGGTCAGAGTCACCCTACAAGGTTTACTGACTGGCGTTGCCACTCATGATCGGTGTATTTTTCAAGATGTTTGGGTAAAAACTTTCAAAATTGGATTAAAAAAAATTCAAAGTATTATATATTATTAAAAATAATAAAAATATACATTAATTGAATCTCCGATGCCATATACTGTCAGCATATGTACTT
>JAGKTI010000142.1:24865-47815 GCA_018397915.1 Birgus latro
AACAGGAGGCTCAGAAAGATGAGTTTTATGCAAGCAAAGCACTGCAGGTTAGCGAGTAAAAAGCAACAAACAAAATTCATTATACTGAGCACAGAAACTATGTAAATTCCACTTTATAATCAACAGAAATAAAAATAAATAAAGCACCGCTAAAAGACCCTCAAAAAAATACCTGCAGAAAAAAACAGGTTCCCTGAAAATAATAATTCTTGGGACACGAATGAAACTGGGACCAACAAGCAACTAGGGGAGGCGGTATACTGTCCCCTTAAATGGCTTAACTGTATGCACAGAATTAGCTGCAAACTTATTTACAGACTTTGACCTAATAGCTGATATATTCATGTGAAAATAAAGTAAGGAGAGGAAGGTGCCTGGGAGAAACCTGGGAAATACAGGGTGGAGCAGGAGTAATAGAGGAAGTAAGGGGATACAATGGGCAACTTGGCTAAAGGGGTGGGAGACAAGGGAGGAATAAAGAACATCTAAATTAGATATAACTCAACAGCAATGGCACTGGGGGAAACAGGAGACTGTGAAGCTTCAGAAATGTTGATTGCATCACAAGTTGTATGGGAAGCATGAACAACTCCACAGGATAATGGACATAATCTTGGGTCAAGTAAAGTCTTATCGTCAGGTATCTAGTGACGGTGATCTGAAAACAGGTCTGCAACAAAAAAGAATAGTAGTAGTAACCATTATGCTGACTCACTGGAAGGTCTGGCACTGACAAGGAGCCTACATGTGGTGGGACTTGTTCACTCATGGTGGAGCAGCTGTGGCATCCACCTGGGAGGCCAAACTTCCTCACAATTTCCTGTATCTTGGCATGGGATGAACCCTGGTCTGACCCTGATGAGGCATTGTCTACAGCTAGGGGATACTTCCTCCCATCATCCCCAGACATCACCTTCTGTTCCCCAAACCTCGCCCCCACAAGTTCCTGGAGAGTGGTAAGAGACTTTGGCTCTGACCACCTCCCGATCGTCATCACTACCAAAACCAGAATCACCCCAGCTGGCCACAGACACACTTACACTAATTATAAGAGAGCCAACTGGGAGGCCTTCACAACTGAAAAAGAACAACACTTTGAAACATTAAACAGTACATCCATCACAAACATCAACACTGCTGTGCACACTTTCAATATAATTATACAAAACGCAGACAAAAGACACATCCCCAGAGGCAACAGAACAAGACGCAACCCCAATTTCACCCCAGAAATTCAAGGCCTCATCAGACAATGGGACACACTACGACACTCTCGAACACCACATAATCACAAACATCAACACTGCTGTGCACACTTTCAATATAATTATACAAAATGCAGACAAAAGACACATCCCCAGAGGCAACAGAACAAGACACAACCCCAATTTCACCCCAGAAATTCAAGGCCTCATCAGACAACGGGACACACTACGACACTCTCGAACACCACATACGCATGATACCATACAACAAATACAAGAACTCAACACAAAAATAAACAATAAAATATCAGAACAGCAAACACTAAATTGGAATAATTATCTCCAAACACTTGATCACAAAACAAACACCAGCAAACTCTACAAAACACTAAACAGCATCAAACTCTCCAACAGCAACACTACACAATCACACACTGCCATCACAACAACAGACACCATTCCTTCAAACAAACAAACAAACAAGCAAACACTCTCATCAATCACTTTTCACATGTCAGCCATCTAAACCTTCATCATGACAACCGATGTATCATCCGACATAAGAGACAGTTCCCCACACACCCAGACTTCGCACCTTTCACTTACAGCCAGACGAAGCACATCATCAGCAACCTCAAACACTCATCTGCCTTTGGACCAGACAACATAAGCAACATACACCTTAAACACATTGGACCACAAGGCATACAAGCACTCACCAACATATCAAACTCCAGCTACTCGCATAACAGAATACCCAGCATCTGGAAGCATGGCATTATCATCACTATCCCCAAACCCAACAAAGACCCCACATTACCTTCCTCACACCACCCCATCACACTCCTCTGCACTCCCTCCAGTCACTGAAAGACTGGTACTACAACAAGTAACACCTCACACCCCCTTGGCCCCACCACAGCATGGTTTTAGGCCACTACACTCCACAAATACTCTTCTTACAGACCTCACACAGAGAGTTTTTGATGGCATGAATTCAGCCAGGCCACAACACAGAACATTCCTTGTCACACTAGACATTAGTAAAGCTTTTGATTCCCTCCCCCACCACAACCTCACAAACAAAATATTCAACACAAACATGTACAATAATACAAAAAGATGGCTAGCAAACTACTTAGCAGGGAGATGTACATGTAACTTTTGCTGGTCAGTCCTCGAACATCAGAAATTTCACAAATGGTGTCCCCCAAGGATCTGTCTTGTCTCCTACACTCTTCAACCTATACATGCATGACATACCCACACCCCACACACAACAAATACACATAGCTTCCTATGCAGATGACATAACACTTACATGCACACACCAACAATGCAAACACAGCCACACACATCCTCCAACCTTACCTCAACACACTACATGAATGGTTCACCACAAACAGCCTCAAAATAGCCCCAGCCAAATCTACAGTGACCCTTCTCACAAACTGGACAGCAGAACACAGTCACATTCCACACCTCACCATAGACAACACTCCCCTACCACACACACACACACAAAATCCTTGGTGTAACATACATCAATGCCATTTAAACAACACATCACAAACATCAAAAATAAATTAACACCTATACTCAATGCCTTGAAGTCACTTGCCCATACAACATTTGGACACAACAAAGAAACCACCAACACAGTATACAAACAATATATACGTTCAGTGATGAATTATGCATGCCCTGCTTGGGCTCCAAACCTCACTAAAACACACTACAACACTCTTCAGACCATACAAAACAAGGCTCTAAAAATAATCACAGGCTGCACAGCTACTACACCTACAGACCACCTACATCAAGAAACCAAAGTCCTCAAAGTCAAGGATCATCTAGACACGAGAGGCACCCAAACTCTCGCTGCAGCCTCCATAAACCCACAACATCCACTACATGGCCACACATCCACACACACCAAGGAACATCAAAACAACACCCAGCACACGATATACACAAATACTATCATCTCTTCCCCCCTGCCCGCCTCAGACCAGCTTCCAGAAGCATATTCATACTCAAATCACTCGCCATTCCATTCAGTCACTCAAAGACAACACACAGCTGCATGCACGGCCTCCTGATATCCATCCTTCTGAATCCTTTCTCCCACGTGAGGACAGGGTCCACCTGGGCAGGCTGAGATGTGGGCATCATCCAGCCCTCTAGTTATCAGAAGAGGCTGGATGACTCCGTCACTGACGCCTGTCCAGGATGTAACACAGCACCCCATACTATTAAGCACATCATGGAAGACTGCATTGCACACAATCACCTACGCCAACAACACAACATACACTCCTTGAGAGCTCTGTGGGAAAGCCGTCTCAGCCGTGGCCTTCCATAAGGACTCGGGGCTGTTCAGCCAGATTGCCTAGGGAACAATTAATACTACTACTACTACCGGGGGGGTACTGGAACCCTATACAGTGCATGAAATGTACTGAACTTATAGGATGGCCCCACAGAAGCAGTTACTTACCTGTGTTTGATGGATCTACTTAACCAGACAGACTGGGGTTAAGCAACAACAACAACAACAGGATGGCAAATAGTATCCTACAATAATGAACACTGGAAGAGAAGACTGAGAAGTGGAGAGAGGAGGAACTATGGACGACTGCTGTGGGGGTTAGGGGTTGACTCTGACCTTGTCCATGGAGCATTTAGGACAAGAGAAAGAAGACACATGAACCTAAGAAAATGTGGGAGGATGTAGATGGAGAAAACCAGGGGACAGAAAAGGAGCTAGAGAGAGGGAAGGAAGAAGACTTGGTCTGAGTGGACAAGGCTGAAGGAAAGGTGAGGCAAGTGAAGGGACTAAACGAGGAAAGGACAGAGACAAGACACATGCTTGATAGTTTCCTGTAAAGAACATGTGTCCTTATTTTTCAGGGTGTGTCCATTTTAGACACTAGAGGATGAAACAGGACAATAAATGAGCATCTTTCTGTACTGATAAATTGCTAACCTGTAGCAATAATATGACTGCACAATATACATAAATTTTATTACATACACTGATGGTACCTGCACACTATACAGTACTGAATATTCAGTACTATACATTTCTAAACAGACTAAAACATATTACCCTCTTCCCAATCTGTTTTAATATATTTTCTGCAATTTATTTAACTGTACTGCATACAAGTTGTCAGTGCTGACCAAGATACATGAATAATAAAAAATCACAATGGCAGTATACAGTAGGCCTTCTCTATAATGAACTAACTGGGGGAAAACCTGACCTGATGAAGCTGATAATATGTTACATGTGATGGTCTCCCCCTGAGGTGGGATTTCAAGCACATATGAAAATAAATAAGTACAATCACATATTCTATCACAATAATGAACACTGTACCCATTTTACACTAATCTGGCCCATAATTTCACCCTTTGGCAGATTATATCAAATCCTTGTCATTGCACTTCTTGATGACCAGTAAAGTTTTACTATAGCTAGTCTGTTATTACAATTCAACACTCACAATGGGGACAGGGCAATTTCAGGACAGGCCAGAGTAAAAAGGGCTGGCAACTCATGTACTGTAACTCACTGTGTCCCATTTAATGGACTCTGATCGTTGTGGCTGACAAAAATCCTGTGGGCTTCAGAGTCCGTTAAATCCAACATCCGGTCTATTGAGGTCCATTAAACCAAGGGTCTACTGTACAGTATATGTAACAGGTGATACATGGAGAGCTACCAATCTCAGACATTTACTGTATTAGCCTTGCACAGCCATTAAGTGTATGGGTCATCAGGTGGCTCTGAACATCATATGAGGCATTTAGTCAAATAACAACAAACGTGCCAAATCAGTGTTTTGAGATGAACAGTGTTAAACATTTGTTTCATTTTAACTCATTAACCAGTAGCCCAATTTCAATAAACGATATCTCAAAAAATAGGGCTGGTAAAATATTTTCAGACACATGAAAATAAATTACAAAATATATATCACACGAAGCTACCTTGTTATACAGGACTTTCGACCACGTTGTAATGACAAACATGCCTTGAAAACGTTTCCACTGGATAGAAAAATGGCAGATGAGTGTTTTGCGAACAAAAATCTCAGTTTTAGGTATTTGGTTATTCGACTAAACACCTCATATATTCTATGATTCTGTAAATATGTCAATGGAATGTGGTGCATTGATGTCGTTTTCCTTTACTGGTAATTTTCACCAAGTTAATAAGACGAATATCACAGATATTTCATCACAAATGAGCTGAAATAACCAATCCTTATTACCTCTCTGAGGGTTTCAAATGACCCAGGGCATAGGAGGGCCTGAAGGTATTTTGCTGCAGTCCAAATAATTTAATCATAGCCTACCCTATGTCCTTAGCAGTACTAAATATTGTCCCTCACAGCTAATGAACACTTGCCAAGACCAGTGCTAAGCAGAGTTGCAATTACAGTACTTCATATGTTGTATATACTTCAGCTCTTTTGTTCCCACCTTTTTAATACTTGGATTTTCAACATTTCAGCTCTGGTGCTGTAAAGTTCGCCATAATATCAGTACAGTAATCCCTTGATTATCCAATGTAACTGAGCCGAAAGCATGTCCAGGTAATGGTTCCATCTGGATAATTGACTTTTCTCCAGGCCCCCCCTCGTACATAACCTAACTTTGAAAGCCAGTGAGAAAGGCCACTACAGCACATCGTACAATACTTGTTCCTGTTGTTTAACATTGCTCTATCTGGTCAGGCACACCTAAAAATGCAGTGGGCACAAAAACAGAAGGATAAAATGGGAAAAAATCATGGTACAGTAGAGTAAGCTAAAATAAAATTAACATCAACACTCTCGGAACCATCCTGCATCAGTCTTAACAAGGATCTCCCACTTCTAAAGAGTCAGCATTATGGGGGTATCACACGGTACCTGAAATCGTGGTTTGCCGACGGAACGCGTTCCTGGTTCGCTGGAACCAGGCACAAACCCTATCACACACGTTCCTCGAACGCCGCCGACGGTCGGCAAAAATGTAAACAAACACAACGTAGTCTGTCCCAGCGACTCACACGTACCAGACGGAAAATGGCTTTTCTTGAATTTGCTGAGGGAAGAGTGATTGCTGCATTGGCTCTTGCAGTGGTGGCACTTGAGGAGAAAGAGGAGGAGGAAGAAGCAGCGGCTTTATACAATAGTCCTTCACCCAACGTGGAGCATTGTTGTTGTTGTTCTTCTTCTTCTGAGGAAGAACCGTGCTCCCCGATGTAAACAACTGAATTATCGACATCGTTATTTCACCCCTGCACGATATGAAAGGTTATTTAAGCATTCATAATTAACAATATATATAATGAAAAGCAATAGGCACTCTAGGAGGGAATTATAACTAAAAAAAAAAGTTTTGTTCCTGATTCCGCGGGCATGGAATGGGTCTGGACGGAAAGGGGTTTTGCCGACGGAATCCTCAGCGGCTACCACGGTTTCGTGGGCGGTTACCACGATTTCTTCGGCAAACCATGATTTCAGGTACCGTGCGATACCCCCTTTACCCTCTTCCTTTTTCCTGGTGAAGGAGGCATTATCACATACACTGGGAGGAGACATGCAAGGAATAGCAAAACCTGAAGCAGGTAGGGAACAACCACAAAAACCACCACATGCGCCACCATAACAACTGTCCAGGAGGAGCTGTATACTACACAATCGCTGCACAGGAGCTGAGACCAAGTGAGGGGGTTTCTAGCAAGCAGATACTGGGTAAACTACCTAGCCAGACACAGCGGCGCCACTGGGCTATTACTGCCCAGTTGGGCGCAAAAATTTTTGAGCAGCCATAAGTTCCACCCGGACGAAGACATTTTGTCCGGATATTTTGGAAAAATGTACGAATAATGGTTTCGAACATCCAGATCAAAGCATCCGGGTAATGGCCATCTGGATAATCGAGAGATTACTGTATCTTTTTATGCATAAGACTGTTGTAACAAATATACACATTGTAATCATATCTGATAAAGAATTGTGACCTTAAATTATTACTGTATTCACAAAGCAGATTTAGCTATATTCAAAAGTCAACACTATTACCGGTGTTATAAATTATAAACTACCGGTACTATATCACGTGGTTTTGATATTCTCTTGAGTGCATTACAGTATTTCACAGGTACATCAGGACAGGACCTTGAATGACGTGAGTGACTGTGTGGCTCATTTTACTGGGCATGCTGCTGTAAGTTCTCACTTTCAATCTTTCTCATTCTTAGTTTCTGGATCCCACCTCACCCCATTTTTAGGCAGGAAAAAAGGGTTAAGATGATGATGACATAAATATACCATCCCAGCTGAGAAAGAGAGAGAGAAAAAAAAGGCAAATCTTTTTCACTTAATGACCCATCTCTCTCGAGGCATCATGAAGACGAACAGGCTTTCGGCCCTTTTATGAAACCACTCGGGCACTTAACTTGGTGACTTAATATAATGTACATATGTGGAAATGTGAAAATTTTAACACAATACACATGACCTGCATTTCAATGTTGACAAAACTGGCTAATATATAGTTTTTTTTTTCCCCCTGAGGAAACAACATTCTGTCACGAAACAAAATATCATTATAGGCATACCCCAATACAGCATGCAATGGGTATGCTTACCGATGAAAGTTGTCAGATATCAATTTTGTCAGCTTTTGAAGTAATTTTCCATATAAGTTTCTGAAGAAATAGTGACGATATGTTCCTGTCCCCATCCAAAATTCACAAATATGTAATCACGAACAAAAGACATAAAATGAAATTGCTAACATTTATATCACATCTGGGTTCACTGCTGACATCCTGAAGGCCTCAGGAGATACAGAAGCGAGTTTAGTTAATGATTTGATAAATGACTTTACGCCCCCTCTTCTGTCTTTCCTTCATTCCTTCCTCTTCCTTCTGCCTATGGGTAACTCTGCACTGAGTGACAAGCCAAATAGTTGCCTGTACACCAGGAAACCATTTACTACGGTGGGTGGTAACCATCCATCATCCAATCCTATGTCGCCCCATTAGGAGCGTAGGAACCCGGGGCTAGGCAAGTTGGTCCTGACATTTAAGATGAGAGTGACCAGCCTCACTCATCCCTGAGTGGCATTATGTGAGCAATATACCTCAACCACCCCTTGGATATAATCCTACACAGGCTCAATCCGATTGGAGCCCCTTAATTACCCACTAAACCACCAGGTGCCATAATTTGGTTATATGGTTACCACCCAGCATAGTACACGTAAATGGTTCCTGGTGTACAGGAAACCATTTGGCTTGTCACTCAGTGTAGTTATCCAAAGGCAGAAGGAAGAAGAAAGAATGAAGCCATATACAAAAATTATGACGCATGGTGGTTTAGTGGGTAATTAAGGTGCTCCAATCGGATTAAGCCTGTGTAGGTTTATATCCAAGGGGTGGTTGGGGTTTATTGCTCACATAATGGCACTCAGGGATGAGTGAAGCTGGTCACTCTCATCTTAAATCTCAGGACCAACTTGCCTAGCCCCGGGTTCCTACACTCCTCATGGGGCGACATAGGATTGGATGATAGATGGATGGATGGATGATTATACAGTATATGAGTGTGTTGTCCCAGATGACTGGTTGAAGACTGACTGTTGATCTAGTGGGTGGCCATATGAACCCTGGACCAGGCCCACCATTATACAATCAATAAATGCTGTTTGTTAATGTTCATTTTCCCCTCACTGCCAAAGGCTTTTGCCAGAATATAAGAAGATAAGTCCAACAAGCCGAGACCAGTGGACTCCACAGACCTGCAGTGCAAGTAGAGATCCTTGGAGAGACCATTACATCTCTCACCAGAAATACACTAGGGTACCCTGGTGCAGGCTCCAACTGCCAACCTACAGTTGTGAAGTGCAAGTGCTACCACTGAGCTATTCTGACCCCTTGCTAAGAACAATATTCATTCTATACAAACATCTGATAAAAACTTCCAATTTCTATTCCTGTCTTCTGATTCTCTATCTCAACAAAGCTCATTCTTCCATCGACATCTCCCAGTACAGTAATTTCCACAAGCCAGTATGAAAGATGTTTACCCACATGGAGGTACTGGAGGCTCCTGGTGATGCTGCCTGCCTCTCTTCACCTCCTCTTCTCCACAAAATCCCAAACAACTGGCAATTCAGTCCTAGGTGAAGGGATGGTGATATTTTCACAAAATAAATGAATCCTGCAGAGCTACTACGGATTCCCCTAATCAATAAAAGTCACTGAATGCCCTCATTTTCAGTGAAGCCTTGAGAACAGTTTCACTTTGTTACTGCAATGTGGAGTTCATGCTCATTACCTCACTCAGTGGCAGGAGTGAGATATTTCCTCTGATCCCTGTGTTGTGTAGTGGTTAATGCAGCTCACAGTGGTAGGTGGTGGTGATCATCATCCACTCACTTGATGTACTGCCGCCTACTTCTTCCTTCACTTTTATAATTTTTTTTTTTTGTGTCTACCCTCTCTCCCTATTTCTTCCATCTTTCCTGCCATTTTTTATTACTGTACTTTTCATTCCTTTTAAGGTGGCTTTACACAAAGTGACAAGCCCAATGATTTCCTGTAAGCCAGGAAACCATTGACAACACTGAGTGGTAATCATATAACCAACCCATATGTGTTCCCTACATGTCAACCAGTGGCTTGGCGGGGGATTAGTGCCCCTCCCCGTAAAACAACTAACTCAAAGACAAACGGCCTCCCCTTAAGGGATTATAGCATCTGGCTATAAAGAGATAATTAGGTCAGTCAGCTCCTCATACAGCCTCCACCACCTCCAAAAACAGGGAAATAAGCTTTGAAGAAGGCAAAACCCAGTTTTTGTATTCTAAACTGCAATTATTTTCATAAAAATAAACTATACAGACTTTATACATAACAAATACAACAAAAATACAGTACCCTGTTTGGAATCAACTACAGTTGGCCTAAACAATTACAGCACTACACTGTACAAAGATTGATGATATCCAAATCTGAATTAAAACAATTACTAATACAGTAATTAGTTTCATTACTGTAAAAGTAAAGTACGAGGTCTGGTTGAAAAGTATCTGACCATATTTTATTTCATGCAAATCAGTAGGAGTGAAGGGATGCAACTCAATGAAGTTTGACCTTCAGTTATTATAAACATGCTCAAATATGTTCAGCACTGCGGGCCAGCCCAGTTGCTGCTGCGCAGCATGTGTTTGAGGACGTATTCTTCTTGCTCGTTATATTTTTGTTTTGTGCCGTGATGACTGAGTGAATCTGGCAACGTTACTGCATCAAATTTTTTTAAAAATTTGGTGACACACAATCTGAAACCAAGAAGAAGATTCAACATGTTTTTGGCAATGAAGCAATGGGTGTTAAGCACAGCATGTTTGATGCAAGGTGAAGCTCATACTGAGAGTTTTTTTTTGCCTACCAGGGTGTTGTTCATTATAAACACACTTCAGAAAGCCAACCAATCAATAAAGAGTACCACATGGGAGTTCTCCACCACCTACAGAATGAAGTGCATTGCAAGATATGAGAGTTATGGGAAGCTCCACCACAACAATGCTCTAATGCATTCATCCCACCTCATCCAGGATTTCTTGGCCAAACACATGATCACACAAGTCTGGCAGGCTCCCTACTCTCCTGACGTGGCTCTCTGCGACTTCTGGTTATTTCCTAAACTGATGATGCCACTAAAGGGTTTGAGATTTTAGGACACAAATGAGATACCAAGTGAAACAAAGACCTTATTGGCGATCCCAAAAACTGACTTTATAAAATGTTCCCAGCAATGGACGGACCACTGGGCTAAGTGTGCTGAAACTCAAGGGGCATACAGTACTCTGATGGGGATTAAAGTCTGGGCTCAGTAAGTAAGCTTCTTCTTCTTCTTTTTTTTTCCCCCCACCCTAAATAACCCAGCTTAAGGTTGGACACCTTTCAATCAGACCTCACATATCACCAACATTAAAACATAATAATACAACTGCTATACAATATCACAAAAGATGAAGAAATACTACAGAAAATTATTCCTCACTTTAAAAAAAAAAAAAATCTCAGATAAGGCGATCTATTCAGATCTATAAAGTACAAATCCTTCAACATTTCAAGGAGGAAAAGGTAAGCTACTCATTAAAAAGGACAATTCTCTGGTTTGACGACTTAGATTTTATCTTTTATAACGTAACTGGATGGTAATGTACACTATAGAATACAAACCTTTGAGTCACTAATCTGTTGGATGGAGGTTCTTGAACATTCAAAATTTTCACCCAGTGTATAGGTGTACTAATTTGCTGACTGGAAAGTACTGTAAGATTCAACACCACCACCTCCTCCACCCTCCTGCTCACTTAAGATGCTTGAGAGCGCTACATCTTTACGCTTGGAGGAGGTGCGACCCCATGGATGTTGACCATATGTGAAGTGTGCCTCAATCTCGCCCAAACTCCTTCCTTTGGTTTCAGGCACCAGGAAATAAACCAACACAAGTCCTACTGCACACACTGCACCATACACAAAGCAGGTCCCTGCAATCCCGGCAACAGACTCCAGCCTATAAAAGTTACATCAAGCTTTAGTGACAAAATGAACTAAATAAATTAATTCTGCTTACAAATGGGACTGAATAAGAACCCTTTAGCAGGGATGTCTAAAATACCAGGCTTTAATTTAATAAAAAAAAAAAAAAAATCCATTACTTTATGGAAGGACCATAAGCAAGAAAATGGTTGGACCATATGCACTCATGACAGCGCACAAATAAAATGAGAGTGAGGGATTTACCCTAGCACAGACCATGGGCAGGAGAGACAGATGGACCAAGGTTGAGCAACAACCACCACCACCACCACCAAGCTGGTCTTCTTCACTGAGTATCAAGCTCTGGGACAGGTCAAGTACAACTTTACCTGTCATGTCTCAACAGGCCTGGACTGGTCCTGTGTTGACTTTGTTTACTAATCTGTATGTTGTTAACAAATGTTTAGCTGATAATACTGACAACACACATAAAGAAATGCCAGATGTCAAATCCTTTAGCATACTATAATTAAAATTAATTTTCATTATAAGCAATGATTTATGTTTTTCTCTGACTATCAATGATTTAAATCATCTGAGTGTGGAAGGTGTGCCTGTGAAGCGAAGTAAGGATTCCAGGGACTTGAATGATAAGTCTATGAGTGCGTGGTCCATCTTAATGTGCATTCTACTGATCTTTTCTTCCACCAGCATTTTTTTTTTTCCCTTCTGTTTTCTAGACCCTACCTCATCCCACCTACGGGTGGTAAAAATGAGGAAAGACGATGATGAATAAAATAATTTTTTTTAACCACGTCAATCGTGCATTCATCTGCAGTTGACTTACTGAACATATTTAATCCAACTATGGCTGGTTAAAAATAAATAATGAACTAATTAACATGCTAATGAACAAATAAATAAATATATAAATTTATTCATTCATTCATCATCTTATCCTATGTTGCCCCAAGAGGAGCATAGAAGCCTGGGGCTGGACAAGTTGGTCCTAACATAAACTCTAATAAACATTATTTAGTATTAATTGTTGTTGTTGCTGTTCTCAATCAGGTTCAGCTGAATGTGAAGTCAGTGGACCGCATACTAAAGTTGCCCTTATACAGTTCACCATTCTCCTTTTGCGAAATAAGGAAGGCTGAAATGCAATCATATAACCATGCAGTGGAGCCACCTTCTCAGTTATATCAGTGCCACTATGTGAAGGCAACCCTCTTCAGCACCATTAATGCTGGGGTGACATTAGACATCTAAAGAAATACAGTCGACTTGTGAATCAACGGATTAATGGGGTGGACGAGTGTCTGTAGCTTGAAAAAGTCCGCTGCTTGAAAATGAAGGGAAAAATAGCCTAAAACTCAAAAAATAGCAAAAGAAATACGATGGTATCAAAGATGAGGTGCAGCAACGCTATCGTGGACTAGTTTACCTCACAATACCCCATTTGCTATGGACCCATTATATTATGATTTGTGCAGTACAGTACCGTACTGTGTTACAGTAATTTTTTATGTTCAACTACAGTATCATTTATTTTTGTACCTGTAAAGAGAAATACTGCATGTAGTTAGAAATGAAAAAAAGATGTACACTCACGATCACTAATTTCTGCCCAGGGGCGCCCCTTTCCTACCCCTGTATAACCAGGGAAGAGGAGAAGGGGGGACACAACGAGCTCCACCCGCCTCCACCCCAGCTCCCAACCTTCCCCCATACCCCTATCATCCCACACCCCACCCGTCATTCTTAAATGGCAGTTACATCTCAAGCTGATTTCATGCTTAACACTCTTGGTCTCACTGCTAATACAAACACAGAACTCTAGGATATGTTAAAAGTACAGTATATGACACAACTATCACCACGCTGCAGCAAGAAATTAATGCATTATGACATTGACAGTAAAACAAATATGTTAAGAATGGCCACCTTAGGCCTCACGTGCTGGGTGCACTGCTTTGGACACACACACACACACACACACACACACACACACACACACACACACTGCTCGCTGGCGCAGTGGTAGCATTCTCGCTTGCCATCTGGTAGACGGGAGTTCGCGCCTCGCTCAGGTTGCGAAAAGTTTCACTGACGAAGTGGGTGGTTACTGTCCCCCTTGAGCAAGGGGATGGGTGTGTGCGTGTGTGAAGGTCACAGCCTTGCCCATAGATCAGAATATATGAGCTCTCAGCTCCCTTCCGGGAGGGTAAAAGCTGACGATCACTACCATCAAGTGATCCTGACCGACCGGTGAGTGAGTTACACACACACACACACACACACACACACACACACACACACACACACACACACACACACACACACACACACACACAGGTACACATGCAAACACACACACACACACACACACACAGGTACACATGCAAGCACCCAACGCATGAGGCCTGGTATGGCCGTTGTCAGCATTTTTGTTTTAATGTCAACATTATAATGCATTAATTTCTTGCTGAGGGTTCATAGTTATATTATATACTTTTTACATGTCCTAGTGTTTTGTTTGTGTACTAGTAATGTGACTATGAGTGTAAAGTATAGTGTTAGACTGAGATGTAACTGCCAGTTAAGAATGACGAGAGGAGGGTTCAGTGGGGCAGGGGAATGGGGGAGGGTTGGGAGCTGAGGTAGAGGGGGGTGGAGCTCGTTTCATCACCCCCTCCCGTCTTCCCTGGGTATACAGGGGTACGAAGGGGACACCCCTCAGCAGAAATTACTGATCATGAGTGTACCTGTAATGAAATAAAAAAATGACCGGTGTCCGGAGCGATTCCCTGCCAGCAGATATTGTCTGTTGCTTCCGAAATCTGTTGATTCGGGGTCTGTAGAATCGAGGGTCGACTGTATGAAGAAAATACTGTACATATAAACAAACATGGCATATAGGTTCAGAACTACAAAACAGTGACATAATACCCACCACCACATATTGCATCAGAAAAATAATTATTAACAAAATGACAAGCTGATAACTAAATATGCCCTTACCCAAAATATGTCTTGGTGATGACAAAGGCAAGAAACCAATTGAGCACAGAGATGACTGCAGCAGCTTTGTCTCTAGCAGCCTGTGGGAACATCTCTCCCACCAGTACCCATGTCACTGGACCCACTCCCAAGGAATAAGCACTTACGTACATAATTGCTGCGATAATGGCAACCCAGCTACTACCTGTTGGTTAGCCAGAATGAACTGTAATAATCATGGGATACCTGACTTCCATAAAATTACAAAGGAAATACCAAACAGTACAAGTTTAGATCTCCAGTTCTAAACCATCATAAAATATTTAGTCTAGTAACAAGGGAGTATACAATAAATTCCCACTTATCTAATGCTGCATTACCCAACATGTCATTATCTGATAGAATAAAATCAGGCTGAATTAATGCAGCATCCATTTTTTACTGCACTAACCAAAACTGGACATGGACACCAAATTTTTTCAACCACCCACCACTCCCTAGAGCATTCATGTCACCCACAAGCCACCAACGATACCTGCCAAAACAAGGCCACTGCCCACTCCACCTCAGTCAAAGAGATTAAGCCATCTGGTGTTGGTGTGCATTAAGTCTGTCATGGAATTTGTCATCTCTGTTGCTGTACCAGAGCTTCTGCAGGGGCTTATGTTGCTTGCCCATGTGCTGGCATGTTATGTGCATGCCTGCAGCTCCTTCTGTGGAAAATAATATAATGCTTATGTAAATATGAATGCAAGTGGTGCCAGCCTGTCTCCTTTGTGTTACATACCTTACGTAGCTTGTCACCTGCTTTCAGTTCTGCTCATATCCATAAACTCATCTCACTCTCACTTTTATTAAATAACAAAATATTCTCAGTGCCTGTAACTCCCTCTGTGGATAAAAATACAATATTTACCATGCATATTTATGCAGGCACGCAGTGTAGCCCTACCTCGTCTGTGTTGTGTAACTTAGGTAGAAAGTTACCTACATTAGGTTCTACTCATATTCAATAACGCATCTCACTCTCACTTTTAATGAATATAAAAAAGTGGAAAATAATAAAATGTTTACATAATTACGCATGCAAGTGGTGCCGGCCTGTCTCCTTTGTGCTAGGTAACTTACATGGCTAGGTGCCTGTTTCTGGCTCTGCTCATTTCCATCTATCCATCTGCCTCACTTCTAATATAAGACAATATTCTTAATGCATGTAACTGAACAAGTGTTCAATGCAGATGAGATAGGCCTATGGTGGCATATGTAAAACAAAAAAGTATTTTTAATCATTTAGATCATGTTAACAACAGATGAGTGGTTGTGTAATAATTACATATTGAATATAATAAAGGTGGCTATGGAAAATCAGTACTGACAGCCAATTTAGGAACATAACCCATGTCAATAACATGGGAGATTTTTATGGGTTTCATAAGGGTTCTACCCCCTATTCAGGGGCTGGGGGTAGTCTGCCACTGTCCCCCCCCCCCCAAAAAAAAAAAAATCATTATCCAACAGGCCCTTTGATGAATTATGACAGATCTTTGGGGGATTACTGCATAATTTATATTCTGATATTACGGTCCAGTAAATGACACTTACCAGCACCATGACTAGACGCTATCTCACATACAGCAATGGTGACCAGGGCAACACCCATTGCTGTAATTGATGATATGAGCAACTTTCGACGTCCAAGACGATCCACCAACACTGCTGCTCCAACAGTTGATGCAACCTGTCATCATATTGATCCTCATCACCACCATCATCATCTAATCCTGTGTTGCCCCATGAAAAGCGTAGGAGCCCGGAGCTAGGCAAGTTGGTCCTGACATTTAAGATGAAAGTGACCAGCCTCTCATCCCTGACTGGCATTATGTGAGCAATAAACCTCAACCATCCCTTGGATATAAACCTGCACCGGCTAAATCCGATTGACGCGCCTTAATTACCCACTAAACCACCAGGTGCCATAATTTGGTTATATGGTTACCACCCAGTATAGTAAATAGTTTCCTGGTGCACAGGAACCCATTTGGCTTGTCACTGATCATATTGATATACTATGAGAACTCAGAATATTATGTTACAGAAGGACTATTGAAGTAATTATGTAACACAGTGTTGTACATTCAACTGATTTCCAGCAGAGCTTGATAGTATGATCTTCATCTTCTACTGTTCAGTATTAATATACTGCACAAAACTATACTACCAGTAATGAAACTGTAATTAAAGAAACTGACCATGAGATTTTCATAAAACATACTAGGTGCTTTTATCACTGATTTAGTATTACTGTTTGGGATACAAGGCTTTCTCTTAACAGAATACAAGTACTCTTCCCCATTATCCAGCTACCCAGAAACCGGCTTTCTCAAAATAAGGCTATTTCTACACTCTACCTGGGTACCTGTACAACCATCTGGGGGTACCATGAGTAAAACAAAAAAATCTCATACTATACGAGCATTCATCAATCAACACTGCAGCATTAAATAACATATGACAATATAAAATTCTACAGAGACAAACATATCTTCAACTTAGTGCTGGGCTGTACCTGCATGAGTGTAATTCCAGCAGCAGCCCAACGCTGACTGACAGCTGGGACAGCCTGATGGAGGAAAGTCGCACAGAATGTGATGATTGCATTGTAGCCGGAACATCGATTAACCACCGTCACAAGAGCCACCACACCCAAAGGCACCACACACACACGAAGTCGCAGAACATCTCGCCAGCTGTATGCGTTATACCTGCAAGAAAGGATTCATAATGCTGGACAATAAGATTTTTTTTTCTGTTCAGTCATGCACCTCTCTGAAAACTCGTTCTCTCCAAGGAACTCCCCTAGACAGGATGAAACAAAAGAAATCTCAGAAGTGCTGTCACTACAAATCCCTTTGTCCTAACAAACTTTCTTCCTCTGCTGTTTACTCCCTCTCCTATAAATTCATCAATTCTCATTTCTTTTTGAACTGGACAGTTTGCTATTTATTCACCCAATGATCCCCCTCTAGAAGCTCCCTGAGCTGAAAAGGATCTGAGCTGCATGTAACACCACCCAAGTATTTGAAATGGTGGCTCAAGAAATCAGCACAGACTCAGAAAGCTATGGAGTAGATACACTGTTTCTTGCTTCTGGTTAAAATACCTCACACGACTGTGGCATCTTTTCCTTAAAGTTGTCCATGTCTTGTTCATTCATTTGAATCAAACTGCATTGGACTAGATTACCTGATCATACCATCTAAGCACACCTTCTTCAGCCCTGCTGTCAACAGACTTCCTTACTCCTTGTTCTTCATGAATCACATAATTTATCTTCTCCAGTCCAGCTTATCCACTCCACACATATCCCTCAATAAACCCAATGCCACTGCTTTAACTCTTTATTTTTTGTTTTCCTATAACACCAAAATCTTACACCCATGCGTGGATGTGGCCATTACAACACCTTAATGCATTCCTCTTGAAGCCTCTACATTCAGACCTCTTTGGTATCAAGGCCTTTAAAGTACCAGCTGTATCCTTCTCTCTGCTACTGTACTTTTCATTTCCTCTGTATATTTCTGTTCTGTACCTAGGTATATAAAACTTCAAACTTGGCACATATGTTCTCTGAATAATTTACCCCAGGCAAATTTAATTTCATATTTAAGCCTTTGAAAGGATTTTATAGGATCTAAAGTAAGACCATACAAACACACAAGTTTGGGGCTCCTATGTTCTTGCATGTTCATTAATTAACATGGCATATTTGCAAAGAAGTACAATATGTCAGTGTACTGTATTGTGTGGAGACCATCCTGCACTCCATCTGGAACAGTATCAGTCTAAAATTCTTCCACATATATACTATGTCTTTCCTAGAGCCCTCATGAGTTTTATACCATGATAAATATTGCACTTGCTTCGATCACCTTTATTTTTGTACAAAGGCTCGATCACAGTCTTCTCTAATACTACTGGTATAATGCAACTCATCCAAGTTTTTTTTTTTTTAACTAGCACCAAACTATATTCTCTCCACTACACTTGGTCATCTATACACCTCATCAACCCATGATGCCGTCCTATTCAACTGTATCACAGCATTTGACATTTTTGGCAGTGTCACATTTGCAACAACAAATAATTTACTAAATTTTAGCTTGCACTTGACTGAAAAGCAGTAGTTACTTTTTACTTTTTGTACTTGAGAATATATGAGCAAGATATTTTTTTCTACTTATGCTCAAGTATATTTGCCTCATGATACTCTTCCTTACTTACTTACAGTATCTACAACAAACAAGAAGTAATGCTACTGGGGTTGACTGACAAGAAATCATCAGGGTTAGTCTGGGATATTCAAACCTGCTTCACTGTGGATCACCCTACTGAAGCTGGCAACAGTATGTACTGTACATATACTGTATGTATGTATGTATATATATATATATATATATATATATATATATATACAGTAGGCACGGAAAGTATTGACTTTTTTTGCCGACATCATTCTTCTTCGCGTTAAGTGATGTAGGGTCAATACTACCCTCCCCTGTGATGCAAAATGAGCTGACGCTTTTTCAACGGGAGCTGGCAACCCTGCTTGATAGGTTTGGCACCACAGGAGCAGGCTCAGTAATGTTTGGGCAACCACAGGAGGAGGATTGTCTCTGTGTGTGATGCACCACGAGGGCATGTTTTGACTCAAATAACACAGTTATTTGGTTACCTACCACATTCTCATCATGCCTAAAGTAACCTCAAGCAAGGACAAACGTGTGGAAGTGATTACTTTATACAAAGCTGGCCACAAACTCCCATTTATTGCAAATCAGATGGTGTTAGACTGAGGACAGTGCAGAGACTGGTGATGCGGTTCAAGGACAGTGGGGAGGCCATTCCTCCCACTCCACTTCCCAAGCCTGGGAGACCTCGTAAGACAACCTTCAGGACCCGTCAGCTGATCTCAAGGCAAGTTAGCAAGGATCCAAGGCTAACAGCATGGGATTTAAAAGAAAAGAACCCACAGTTGCTGGCAGATGTGTCTGTCAGAAGTGTGCAGCAGCTGTTGCATGACGATCTGGGCTACAGGAGTTTTTGTGCTCGTAACAAACCACTGCTAACTGCACTTCAGAAGAAAAAGAGAGTAAATTTTTGTAAGAAATATCTTGCCTGGAGTGAGGAGCAATGGAAAACTGTGCTTTGGAGTGATGAGTCAACATTTACTGTCACTGGTACCCCTTCATCACGAGTGTACCGCAAACCAGGCAGTGACCCCCTGGATCCTAAGTACACTTCCAAGTTTGTTAAATACCCAGCCTCACTCATGGCTTGGGGCTGCTTTACATATTATGGTGTTGGTAGGTTGGTAATTCTACCTGCAAATGAAAAAGTGAACCAGAACAATTATTTGGAGCTCTTATGTGATGTTTTAAGTGACTCTTTTGATAAAACCAAGGCAAGAGTATTTATGCAAGATTCTGCCCCTGCACATGTTGCAAAGTCAGTGAAACAGTGGCTAACAGACTGTGAGGTTCCCTTTATTCGAGATTGGCCTGGAAACAGCCCAGATATCAATCCCATTGAGAATTTATGGGCGCACATGAAGCGGCACCTGCGTAATATGGACACATCATCTTTGCCTAAACTTGAGGCTGCAGCTATGGAGCAGTTTTAGTCCGTCTGTTCTGCAAAACTACGCCATCAGTCTCCCCAGATGCCTTAAGAAGATAATAAAGGTGAAGGGGAATGCCAGTAAATACTAAATTCAATGGTGAGTGTTAATTTATTTGTTTCTCCTTGCTAACCATAAGAATGTTTTCTTTTTTTAAGATGGCGTCAACACTTTCCGCACCTACTGTATATATATACAGTATATATGTGAAATACAAATACTACCAGATATAAAATTTCATCATACTAGAAACTCTGATTCGAAGAGCCATGATGCCACGGCACTTTATCTTGAAGACATCAAAAGAACATACTATACCAGTACAGTATTTATTTAGCAGAGCACTGGAAGCTTGTAAAATATATTACTATGTAAATAATTCATCCAGCACCACCCTGGGACTTACTGACTGGCCTTGGTAGAGATAATCTGCTGAAGCTCAAACTCAACACAATAGTCTGGTCCACGCAGCTTCCTCAGGGCATCCCTTGCAGCATCCTCTTGACCACATTCCACGAGCCACACAGGAGAGTTTGGGATGAACAAGGTTGCAATAAAGTATACAACCACAGTCAAGGCACCAAACACTGCAAGACCTCGCCACTCAAGAAATGATCCTGACAGCGAGGAGGAACAGGCAATTATCCAAGTACAAAACCAAAAGTACATTCCATCCTCATATTTAAACTGATCGTAGATCCTCAAAACTCATCTTGAATTATCAGACACAATCTCCATCTTCAAACACTAACTACTCTGGGCCTGTTACATCTCTTGAACTGAATATACAGTACACTGGAATCCCCGAGTTCATGAGGGTATGAAGGTTAACAAATTACGAGAAAAACACTGTAATGAGAGTAGGTTCACAGAGGCTTCTCCTTAAACTCATTTTCACTCTTCTGAAACAAGTATAAGCTGAAACAAATTCAAAATATTGCCTTATATTGCATAACAATTAGTAAGATAAAGAGGCAAACTAAATATTTAAATGACTGTGCAACACGTACAATATAAAGAAAGTATTTAAGCACTTTCAGTGATGGAAGTAAGTATTTTGGATATGTGACCATTCTGATGAGGGTGTGAGGAAGAAAGGAATGAAAGTTGGTGAGGCTACGGGACTAACAAGAGATCGAGCTGGCTGGATAAATTTTGTGCAGAGAAGTGCATAACCAGGGATTTGGCACCCCTTTTAACATGACAGCATTCGGATTGGCTCTATCAAATAGGTATATGTGAAGCTACCGACTGTGGTGAAATTTTTTGGGCCAATCTGATGAAGCCAAGACTTCAAGGGCTTGAATGATGAATGAATGGTAGCATGGCCCATTGAAATGGGCAAACTTTGGCTGTCTGGACGTTGCTACTCCTCACCTTGCCCTAGCGTAGGAAAGGAGGTCCAGATGATGATGATGATGATGATGATGATGATGATGATGATGATGATGACAACCATTCTGATCCTGGATGATTGATATATATAATATACAAAAGAAGTGATAAGTAAAGTGACACAAGGAAGGAAAGTAGCTGGTGCAATGAAGGCCTTGATAAGAAACAGAGGCTTGAGTGTTGCAGCTGAACGAGGCTTACATGAACGAGTGTTAGTGCCAACTTAGCTGGTGCAATGAAGGTCTTGATAAGAAACAGAGGCTTGAGTGTTGCAGCTGGACGAAGTTTACATGAAGGAGTGTTAGTGCCAACTTTAACACATGGATGTGAGACTATGGTGTGGCATGAAAATGAAAAGTCAAGAGTGACAGCAGTAGAAATGGGACTGCTGAGAAATGTATGTGGAGTACAAAGAGTGTATGGTCATTTGGAGAGAATGGATAACAACAGAGTGGTGAAAAAAGTTTATCTGAGTGAATTTGAAAGAGGGAGGAGGCGAGGCAGGCCAAGGAGGTGGAGAGATATGGTGGATGAGTGTGTGAGGAAGAGAGGTTTGGAAGTCAGTGAGGCTAAGGAACTGACAAAAGATTGAGCTGGCTGGATGAATATTGTGAGAAGAAGTGCATGATCAAGGATTTGGCACCCCTTTTAACGTGACAGCATCTGGACTGACTCTATCGGATATGTCTGTATGAAGCTACAGAACGTGGTGAATGTTTCTGGTGTATCTGATACAGCCAGGATTCCGGGGGCTTCAATGACGAGTGAATGGAAGCGTGGCCCATTGGATTGGGCAAATTTGGGCTGTCTGGACACTGCTATTCCTCATCCTGCCCTTGGGTGGCAAAGGAGGTTCAGATGGTGATGATGTTGACAGTGTATGGATATATATATATACAGGGTGTCCATAAAGTCTCTTTTCAATTCAAAAATATTACAAAGGCAACTGATGAGACATCTTAATCAGATTTGTTCTATGTACTCAGTGGTTATCAAAGTTTTTAATCACATTGCATTTGTGTATTTCAGGTACCCTGTTGATGAAAGATGTTGAGTTAAGGTACTGTTAAATGAACCCCTTTGTAAAGAGACTTTATGGACACCCTGTATAT
>JAGKTI010000142.1:48034-61666 GCA_018397915.1 Birgus latro
CTCCACCACCTCCGTCTCCAAAACAAAACAAACTGCCGACGATCTTCTGCCTCTGACGAAAGGCAAATTATGTGCACTGAATTCTTTCTTTTTTGTCTTTCTTTATTAATTTATACACTGTATATGCTCCTTTACTTTAGTGTTAAGAAGACAAGTAATAAGTATTGTTATTGCAATTTGGGGGGGTGAAAATCCAACTCCAACACACGTTACCGACAGTCGGTACTGCCTCTGTGAATGATTTTCTACCAATTAACCACTTCAGTACTGTGACGTCTATTTCTACTTTATTTACGCTTCCTCCAGCCGATTTTATGGCACTCAGGACTGGACTCACATACTGAAGGGGCTAACGAAGGCTGTACCAACCCCGTGCACTTCCACAGATCCAACCTACACTGACTAAAATTGTCTGGTGGCAGCAAGAACAAAATGAAAATACACCCAGAACTGAAGGGGTTAAATGTATATTAAATGCACTATATTGTTTTTTGTCATAACTAATTTATTTATATATGCTTCTTTAATTTAGTGTTCAAAGGACAAGTAATAGGTATTGTCTTAGCAATTTTTGGGGGTGATAATTTGGTAATTTAGCAATTTTGGGGGGTGAAAATTCGGTAAGCCGGAAAATTCGGTAATTCGAACCAGGGTAGAGCACCATATAGTTCGGCTTATCAAGGGTTTACTGTATATATATAGCCTATATATATATATATATATATATATATATATATATATACGTAAATACAAGACGTAATGCACTGTCTCCTTAGCTCTCTGAATACTGAATAATTCCTCCTTTCATCATTTGAAAAGCCTAGATGGTGTCAAACAATGCATGAAATCCTCTTTCTCAATGTGCCTCCAAAGAAGGAGGGAAACAAACAAAACATCTATCCAGAAGTAAGAAAAACAAGTACTTCATGCCAAGACTACTTACTAATACAGGAATTACAATTTTCTACGACTGATCAATATACTTTTAGGCAACTGAACAACTCTTATCCAAACAGAAATCAAGTTACAATATGGAGGATGGGACTATCCGGTGAAGAATTGTTACGTATTTTGCAGGTACATCAAGGAGGATCTGATAAACAACATGCTATGAAAAATTATCCTGATGGCATGGCAAACCTTACCCAAGAGTGCAGCAATGAAAATGCCAAGGTTAACTCCAAGCTGGACAACGCAGCTGAGGGCCCCACGCACAGAAGAGTGGGCCACTTCACTTATATACACAGGGGCAGCAGACGTCACCACTCCAAGGGATACGCCAGCCAGAAACCTGTGAAGTCAAAGATATGCAATGATGCTCAATTACAGCTAATAGCAAATTTTTATGCTAGCTGTTTGTTGTCTTTTATGTTAGTTCACCTGGCCAAACAGACCTGTCAACCACTGGTAAGCTATTGCCCCTATGGAGTCATCCGATAGGTTCCATACACCACTGACACTGAGTCTGGGTCTTAGTGTGGTATATACTATGAAGGGTTATAATGTGTTTTACGTTGTGTGTCTGCGAAGTAGCAGAGTGATGTTACAAAGGCTTTCCAATTTTCCATTTTCTCTGCAGCAATTTTACAGTCAATTTCATTCTGTGCCTATGTGTGTGCATGCATGTGTGCACCTGAATCCCCTTTCTTGTGTGAACTGCTTGGTGCTCATCCAGTGTCATCAACTCAGTATGACCAATACAGATTTAAGGAGGTCTTATCATTCCAAACCCATGAGCAGCTTTCTTTTGCAGAGCCAAAGGACAACTTCAGAGGCTGTTCATCTGCCCTGGGGTCACCTTAGCTTCAGCCCTGTCACATTACCAGGGAACACAGCAGTGCAAATGAAAAAATCCTGTTGCTCCACCTGCCTCTCAGTGCTCACTTGCCACAGGCACCCTAGTCAGGCGAAGCCTCTGTGGCAGCAACAACTGGAGGAGACAGACTCCTCCAAAGGAAGATCACCCATGAATGGGGCTGCCTCCCCAATTCCACATGTCCCTCTACATGGCCTGAAGGCTCCATTCACAGCCCAGGCAGCAACATCAACACCCAGATGCATGCTGTCACCTCATGCATCCTCAGAGCTTGACCTCGAAGTGATAGGGCTGCTCCTGTCCTTTGTGACAGGGTTGTGGCTCACCAAAGTAATATGGGTTCACCTGTTAAGGCTACCACCATGCAAGCCTAGACTGACTGTTCCACAACAGTCACCCCTGGTTTGTCACCTTCTGGTGGGAGGTGGCAGCTAGCTGGAGAAGAAGAAGTAGCAGCATGTTGCTGCTTTACAAAACTCAACCACAATGCTGAAGGTAACGCACTGCTTCCTATGACTGAGATCAAGAAAAAACGCAATAATGAAACCTGCGATCAAAGAGTCTTGACCGTATACTAATCTATATGAAAATGAAAGGTATTGCCCACTTCACATATAACTTGGGAAATGCTCCTAGATCCACCCATGTGAGCAGTGTAAAGTTTTTATATGTGGGGGGACTCACCACAAAAAGCCATTCAGAACAGGATGGAGAGAAAAGTTTTTCACCTCTTCACTTCCCCTCCTTTCAATGTATTGCTCTTCACTACAGTTTTGCATCTCTCTCCCCTAACTATAGCTATTTAAGCAGTCAGTGCTTTTCTGATGTACCGTCATCTTTCCCTCATTAAGGCATGCACATAGTACCCATGATGATACACACTCTTATCCATTTTCTGTCTAAAAGTTACCCAGTACTCAGAGTCCTTCATATATATAACTTGTTAGCTCTAGAACTGTCCTTCTGTACATCTTTCCCTCTGCATGTGACCTCCATTCTCTTAATGCAATGTGTCCTGGGACTGGATCCTGATTCTCTTTTGTTCAACTGCCTCCAGATGGGACAGGTTTCTGCAGACTTTAAGCTTTCAATTCTTTCTTTTGCAATGGAGAAAAAAATTACCAGACAGATGTACAGAAGTGTCCTGTTAGCAGTCTCATTCTTCCTACAACACAGGAAGTGAGGGTGGGTGAGTGGGAAGGATTTATACCAGGGGTTTCCTTTCTCTTCTTATTTATGGTGTCAGAGATTTGATTATTTTTTACTCTATATCTCTCAACACAAGTGAACAAGGGAAACTGAATTCATAATAATTATGAAGGTCACAGAAAGATACACTGAAGACAGCAATACTGACTGTCTTCATCCTCACTATGTGGTAAAATCAAAAAACATGTCTCTAGCACTGAATACAGTTCCTGCATGCTTTTGCCATACTATCAATTAGTTTATGCATAAAACAAAGGTGCTTTTTGTATGATTAACAACTTGGCAACATCAAATATACACAAAAAACTCACCTGCCACCGTACATCATATAAACATCTGAGGCAGCAGCAATCATGATCCAGCCAGTGATGCGTGGAAGAGCTGAAGCCAAAACTGCCCGGCGTCTTCCCAGACTGACGACCCATGAAGACACCACAGCTCCTAAACAAGCACCAAGCAGCAGCAGTGATCCAAGCCATGATGCTTGCTGGGATATATTAATTGAATATTTTAGTTACCCACAGAACTTACTGCAAGGCCCCTAATTATAATGCTTTTCAGTCCTCACAACATGGATATTTAGTACTGTAATGTACTGTACTCTATCAGCCAGATGAAATTTAAAGGTAATAATACCAGCATCTGTCAAGTTTATCATCATTATGATCATCATTATTATTAATCATCCAATTTCTCACCAATACACTTTGTGGGAAAGACCAAGG
This sequence comes from Birgus latro, assembly GCA_018397915.1. Lineage (NCBI taxonomy): Eukaryota > Metazoa > Arthropoda > Malacostraca > Decapoda > Coenobitidae > Birgus > Birgus latro. Next base: position 51,785 of record JAGKTI010000142.1, read on the forward strand.
AGATACAGAAGCTAATTAACTGTCAATAGTGTCCAGTAAAATGGGGAGTGGACTTTCTGACCATCACTTGGTGGTGGCCAGAATCAGAATCCAAACAAGACAGAGGAAGAGACCAAGGGAAGGACAGGAGGAAGTATTTCTTACAAGGAGGGTAGAAAAGTTACAAGAGGATGGAATAAAGACTGAATATAAAAGGGAAGTGAAGGAGCGATTGGGTATATATAGATTGGAGCAGATGGGGGACATGGAAGGTGTGTGTGCGAGATATTCACAGAAGAAATCTGTGCAGCATGTGAGGTGGTGTGTGGGGTGAAGAGAAGACGAAAGGGGGTTCAGGGAACAGAATGGTGGACTGAAGAGGTGAGAGAGGCTGTGGCACAAAAGAAGAAAGCATATAATGAATGGATGAGGAACAGGGGCGTCGAAGAAGCTGAGAGACGGATGAGAGAGTTATATGTAGAGAGGAGGAGAGAGGTGAAAAGATTAGTAAGAGAGAGTAAGAAGAGAGCGGATGAGGAATTTGGAAGGAATTTGTGTGCAAAGTGGAGGGAATGTAAGAAAATGTTCTGGAAGGAGGTAAAGCAGAGCTAGACAGGGTGCCAACGAAGTCAGTGGGGGTGTGAAAGATAAAAATGGTAGATTACTAGTGGAGAAGGGAGAAAAAGTAAACAGATGGAGAGAACACTTTAATGAACTGTTGAACATAGAGAATGAAAGTAATGCAAGTATAAGTGGCTGGGGAATGGCGGGGAGAAGGAGGGTTGTGAGAAGAAAGGAAGAAATCAGTAGGATGGAAGTGGTGGAAGCAATGAAGAAAGTTAAAAAGGGGAAAGCCCCAGGAATTGATGGAGTGTGTGGTGAAATGCTGAAGCATGGGGGAAAGATAGTAATAGAATGGATGTGGAAGGTGTGCAGATTGGCATAGGAGGAGGGTAGAGTCCCTGAGGATTGGAAGTCAGGTATAATTATTCCTCTGTACAAAGGAAAAGGGGAAAAAGCAGTGTATGGCAATCATAGGGGCATTTGCCTTCTCAGTGTAATAGGAAAAGTATATGGTTGGATACTTATTGACAGAGTTAGGGAAATAACAGAGGAATTAGTTGGAGAAGAACAGGGAGGTTTTAGGAAGGGAAGAGGTTGTGTAGACCAGATATTCATTCTTAGATCTTTAGTGGAAAAGTTTCTAGAGAAGGGAAAGAAGTTGTATGCAGCCTTCATGGATCTGGAGAAAGCATATAACAGGGTGGATAGACAAGGATTGTGGAAAGTATTAAGAATATATGGAGTGGATGGGAAGTTGTTGAAGGCAGTGAAGAGTATGTATGAGTGTGCTAAGGCTGCAGTGCGTGTGGATGGCAAACTCAGTGAATCTTTCCATTTGAAGGTTGGATTGAAACAAGGATGTGTCATGTCTCCATGGTTGTTCAATCTGTACATGGATGGGGTTATAAAGGAGTTACAAGGTCGGGCAGTGGATGTTGGACCGGCCCTAGTGAGAGAGGGCAGTGTTTGCATACTCCCTGTACTGTTGTTTGCAGATGACACTGTGTTTTGAACGAAGACGAAGGGGAGCTGCAAGGCTTGGTGGATGAGTTTGGGAGAGTGAGTAAGAAACAGAATCTAAAGGTGAATGTAGGGAAGAGTAAAGTGATGGTCTTCAAGAGAAGTGAAGCCATTGAATGTACAGTGAGATTGGATGGGAAGGATATGGAGAATGTGAGTGCATTTAAGTACTTGGGTAGTATGATGAGTAAGGATGGAAGTCTGGAGGGTGAAGTGCTTGAAAGGGTGCAGCAGGGAAGGAAGGTTGCTGGTTCGTTGAAAGCAGTGATAAGAAACAGGGAAGTGAGCATGGAAGTGAAAAAGTTGTTACGTGACAGTATTGTGATACCAACTCAACATATGGAAGTGAAGCTTGGACCCTGTTGGAAGGACAGAAGTCAAGAGTGAGAGCAGTGGAAATAAGTTATTTGAGAGGAGCATGTGGAGTCACATGGAGAGACAGACTAACAAATGAGGAAATGAAGGAGCACTGTGGTGTGGTTGTGAACGTAATAGGAAGCGTTAGGAGAAACACGTTAAGGTGGTTTGGGCATGTGGAGAAGATGGAGAGTGAAAGATTGACAAGGAGAGTGTATGTGAGTGAGGTGGAGGGGGCAAGAGGGAGGGGGAGGCCGAGGAAGAGATGGAGGGATGGAGTGGAGAGGTACATGAGAGAGGGGGGTGTGAGCTGGGAGCGGGGTAGTGAAATGGCGGGGGACAGAGCGACATGGAGGCGATTTGTTTGTGGTCACCCTGTGCGGGATTGAGGCGTCTGGCAATAGATAGATAGATAGATAGAAAATGGGCAACATCCATTGACTCACCATTAAAGGAATGAAATTTTCTGCTTTACATCACAAGACTTGCATTTAAAAAATAAAAAAAAAAGTGCCTTGAAATGCCTATGAAAAAAAATCATCTGCTCTACTAGTGAGATAAAATAAAAAAGAATACAACCATTTTACTTTCATATGAGAGAGAGGGGGGGGAAGTATCTGCCCAAATAAACAAAGCTTAAATACACAAGTCATGGTGACCATAATGCATTTTTTTTTTCATAACAGAGCAGAGGAAGGATAAAAATTAATTTAAAAAAAAATGAAACACAACACTTAGGACTAAGGGAATAGTAAATCTCAGTGACTACCAGCAGGAAGACACTGAGTAATAATGACAACAAAACAGCATCAAGGGTGCATCAACAGTACGGTGCTCTCAAATGAATGAAAACAAAAGATGAGTGCTTTGTGCACATGCTCTTTCCATACAGTAGCTCAAGGAAAAGGACAACTGGATGAGAGTATGAGAGGATTACATGATGGAGTTTTAGGAGCCTACACTGACATATGGGTGGAACTGGTACAGAATGAAAAAAAATAGCCAAGGGTTTGAGCAGAGGAGATAGGGTTACTGAGAATAGTGTGGAGTGTAGAGAATGAACAGGATAAGAAATAATGTGATTTCTGAAAGATATGGAGTAAGGAGGCCTGTGGACAACAGAGCTGAAGAGATTGTACTTTGATGGTAGGCCCATATGAAGGAATATGTATAAACATGGTGGTGAAAAGGGTTATATGTGCTACCTGACAATTTTATTCAGCTTCGGAAAGCACTCCAGAACTACAGGCATCAGTGAAGGCTACAGAAATCTAACATCTTCATTTCATGAAGTCTGTCCTCAATCTAATTGCACTGCATATTGTAAACAAGAGCAAGGTATTAACGATGCCTTCATAATGATACAGTGATGGACTTTTAAGATGACCCTCCTACACTCCTGGCAGCAATGCATAATCAGACCACCACCAAAGCCTCTCAGGGATTTACCCTCAATGTACAAGGCACAGTGCCTATACAGTAAATGCAAATTACAAATCAGTACAAGGGGTATTCCTCATGTCTATCTTACCTCTTCACTTAAATAAAATGTGGTAGCTTCCACTGTGGTTGCATTTCCCAGGTTGAAAAGGTTATCTGTTGTCAGATCATTACTTCTTATGGAATCAGTGGTGCTGATATAATCAGTGTTTGATGTTTTGAGATCAGAGAAAGAGTCATTCAAGTTGGCAAAAGTTGTATTCACATACAGGCTGAGGCTACCATTCCTGTCTGAGGCATCAGAGAAGTTGCCATCAGTTTGAAGTAGTGTGGGGAGGGAAGTGGAGGTATACCCCTCCAAAATACCTCCAGAGATTGTGCTTAAACCCATCACACATGCTGCAATTATCTGTAAAGAGTGATGGCTTGCATAATTATTTTGGAATTATGTACAGTACACTGTAGGCTATAATAATTTACAAATCAAGAATTATACAGACTTTGGTTCTGTGCAACTGTACCATTTCTGGTACACTGTACAGTACTGACTGATAGCTATTCGTGTAATAACACATTCACAGGAGTCTCTTACATAATTCCAGTGAGGCCTCATCAGGCATCAACTAGGTTACAGGTAATTAGGTGTATCCACGTAACTAACATAGTAAAACCATCTAAAATGCTACACAATATTCATTTATGTATATTTTTTATTATATTTGTTGAGCTCATATATAGCCTAACTACTATTTTTTATTCAACACCAGGATACAACATAAAGTAGAAAACAATTTGACAAATGGCAAAAATTTCATTGTATGACCAGTAAGTGGTAATCTACTGTCAATAAATAAAAATAATAAAAACAGTACTAAGAATAATGGATAAGCCACAATAAAGTACGTCATCCAGACATAAAAGTACTAAACTGTATATCTGGTATTTCTACACAAAATCTACCTAAATACGGTAGGGTACTACAGTAACGTAAACCATGATTCAGTTGCCATGTGTGCTAGTGCCAGTTTCAAACTACAGGTATCAATGTTATGTTATACAGTTATCTCTTCCACTAAATTACTTAGATGGAAAAGATTGGAAATGACTACCACTAACATCTATTGCTAGATACCATAATCATTTACTATACCCACTAATCTAGGCATAGTACAATTGCACACAGCTTTCTAGGCAATATGGTAAATGCTTACAAGCAAGTAAACGCATGGTTATTAAAAACAGATATTACATGAAAACAAAAATTAAAACGTTCTACTGTACTTAAAGGTAAAAGGTAGTTTTCCGTTACAAGAAGATACAGTAATCCCTCAATTATCCAGACAGCCACTATCTTGACCATCCATTATCCAGATGCTGTGGTCTGGCTGTTCACAACCATCAGCTATTCATACATTTTTCCATTTTATCCGGACAAAATGCTTGCATCCGAGAGGAAATTATGGCCATGCGGACATTTTCGCATGGCTGGGCCTTTTTTTTTATTTTTTTATATATATAGGGCTGCAGTGATGGCTTGCCTGGGTTGATGGGTCTGGTTGACCACAATTATTGCTTCAATGTGGTATATAGGTTTGCTTGACCAGATATAGTGTAAAACACCAGGAATAGGTGTTGTACAATGTACTGTAGGATTTTTTTTACAACGGCTTTCAAAGAGTGCTGTATGTACAGAGGGGGGGGGGGCAGAGGAGAAGTCCACTATCTGGACATGCCTTTGGTTCTATTACATCTGATAAATCAAGGGATTACTACCATCACACTTTGCCATATTCTAGATTACACCTTACTTAGTGACAGCTGCCTTTAATTGAGAAAATGAATGTATAACAGCCTAAGAACGCACAACTAAAAAAGGGACAGTTAAATTCTTTACAAAAGCATGAAAAGCATACCTCAAATCTGTGCACAAAGGCCCCAGAACCATGCAGAGACTTGGCGCCTGGATAGAGTTCGTCGATATGAACAGTCCGCTCAGGCACCACAACCACCACCTCCCCTTCCTCCACACTGTCTTCAGTCATCATCCTGCCACCCCAACACACACAACACACAGGAAGAATGGAAAACCAAGAGGAAAACCCAAATAGGAAAACAGTAGCCTACAGTACCTGATTTAATGAGATGAGCACACTACAGATGGGGAAAATTATAAAAGAAGAAACAATAGAAACACAGGCAGAGCAGAGGGTAGAAGGAAAGAAACTAAGGAAAGGAGGAGGTGGAAGAGAAACAAGTGGAAAAGACTGAGGTAGAGAGAAAAAAAAAAAATGAACAGAACACAAGCACAAAAGGAGTTTGTGTTGAAAGATAAGAAATCAACCCTTATACTGGGTGTAGTATTTCATCTGGCTGGCTGGAGCATTCACCTTGTGTTCCATATGCTCTGTCCTCTTCACTGAATTATCCACAGTAATAAATTTCAACCTGAAACCCAGTAACAATATGAAGCATGCTTAAACTCATATATCATGGCTTAGAGACAAAAATGTGCAGGATATACCCTGTATTTGACAAGAGTGCAGTGATGCTTTGGTTATCGCACAGTTGATTACAGCTGTTTTTGTTATCAATGCAGGATGAAAATCGCCACTCCTGCCATTATTGCAACATTTTCAGCTGAAAACATCATTGCACACCTGAGCTGGTTTCTGCCAATGCAATAACTGTGGTTTCTGATGACTGAGGGATTCAAAGATGATGCCAAACTCAAGGAGTTAATACCAGGTGGTGAAGACCACTATCTCTCCACTCCCTAGCCTCAAAACATGTTACCTCAAGCTCATTTCAGGTCTCTCTATGGTACATGTTTCTTCCTTATTTTCCTCTTTTCATCGCTTTCTATTAAGCTAACCATGCCTATGTGTTCTTTTGATACCATAAACAGTGTGCATGTATGTATGCTATAAGAGAAAATTTGGGTTTAAGAGTGGGGTGCTTAGTACCAATTAGAATAAATCCCAAAGCTTCTGTGTTTTAGTTATCCTGCAATTTTATCGTGCACTGGCTTGGTACCAATTATCCACGATAAGCAAAGGATCACTGTATTTGCCATTACCGTTGATGTAAGCAAACAGACACTAATAAAACTGTAGCCACTTATCCCTTCCCTCAATCCAATGCTACACACATGGTGATAAAAACAGAAGGAAGGTTTTTGAAAGGATAGGAAAACAGCATATTTTAGCATGGAGAGAAACCCATTAATGTCTCTAAAATGTCTGATTTCCGAGGGACGTTTATAAAAGTAAATTTGCTTAGAATAATAGGTATTATGCCCGCTTGTTTTTCCTAGCATGAGTTTGGTGTAACGGTAAAAACTTATCGTAAAAGCCCTTCCCCCATGCATCCCAAAACAATGCCCAGGAAACTTTGAAAGACTTGCACCCATAATGAATAAATGATTTGGCTACCCAGCTGAGGTTAAAAGTCACCTACAACAAATAACTGACCAAATCGATGAATCCCACTAAAAACCACCGAGGCTTCACCTAAACTGCTTTGTGTAAAACTACAAACTGATCAATATATATAAATGAATAACTAATAGATCAAAATTCAATACGGTGTGACGATAGGCTTAAACGAAAAAAATCTCAATTCCTCTCGAGAAGTTACTTAAGCCATAACGCAAAATACTGGCCTGTAATAATTATGAATTTGTTGATTCTGTGGAAATTTTGCTGTTAAATTTCCGGTGACACACCATAACCTTCGTACTGCACATTCTGAAGGAAGGAGGTAAGACAATCAAATGACCTATAACATCTGAGTTGTTCGTCTGTGGCCTTGGTACAACATCACCTCACCGCATAAAACAAATCAAACAAAGCATTAGCAATCGATAATCACACGTAACACAGCAACCTCAAACTTGCTCCTGTCACCCACACTCATCTTGTTTACTTGACTACCTACAGGATCCGTATTGTTCGACTTCTTCCACACCTTCTAGTGACTCAAACTTCGGTTTAACTTATAATGTTGGCAATTAAAACAACTTTATGTAGTTTACAAAAACACTCTTGGAATATATCGAAAAATGTTTGCTTCCGGCTAGCAGTATTCAACTTTCCTTCTATTGTGTTCCTTTGCAAATTAGTCTGAGATGTTCACCAACTACCACCTATACCACCACCAGCACAAACTACCACCACCAACTACCAACATAACTACCACTACCACCACGTACCACCATTATCACCAAACCACCACCATCAACAACGAACATTACCATCACCACCACCAACAACTACAGGTACTGTACCACCATTACCACCAACAAGCACTTTCATACTCAAATCACTCGCCGCTCCATTCAGTCAAAACCAACACGCAGCTGCATGCACGGCCTTCTGAATCCTACCTCCCTCGTGACGACAGGGTCCACTTACGATAAATACGGTCCCTGGCCAGGCTGAGATGTGGGGCATCATCCTGCCTCTTGAGTTTTCAGAAAAGATTGGATGACTTCGTCGCAACGCCTGTCCAGGATACAACACAGCATCCCGTACATTAAGCATATTATGGAATTCTGCATTGTACAATCACCTGCGCCAACAACATAACATACACTCCTTGAGAGTTGTACTGGGAATGCCCGGTCTTGGTCGCGGCCGGACTCGAGGCTGTTCGGCCAGACTGCCTAGGGAACTACTACTACTACCACCATCATCACCACCACCACCACCAAGTACCACATTAGCCTACCACCAACAACATCTGTGATCATTACCAACACCATCTACAACTGCCATCATTACACCACCAACTACCACCGTTACCTCCGTCACCACCAACTGCCACCATTACCACCGCCACCAACTGCCACCATTACCACCGCCACCAACTGCCACCATTACCACTACCAACTACCACTGTTACCTCCACCACCAACAACCACCATTACTCCCTCCACCAACTATCACCATTACCACCACCAACTACCACCATTAACCACCACCACCAACTACCACCATTACCACCACCAACAACAACTACCACCATTATCACCACAACCACATTACCACCAATTGCCACAATTACCACCAGCACCACCAACTGCCACCATTATTGCCACCACCACCAACTACCATCATTACTGCCACCACCACCAACTACCATCATTACTGCCACCACCACCAACTACCATCATTACTGCCACCACCACCAACTACCATCATTACTGCCACCACCACCAACTACCATCATTACTCCCACCACCACCAACTACCATCATTACTGCCACCACCACCAACTACCATCATTACTGCATTACTGCCACCACCACCAACTACCATCATTACTGCCACCACCACCAACTACCACCATTACCATTTTAAATCAATATTTATGCAAAATAGAAGTCTGTCAAGGCGAGCTGGCAATCTATTTAAAGACGAAATGAGAGCACGCTTTCGCTCTACATGATGGTCTGAAGCATTCAGACTAAATCATTATCATCATTCTAACTTTATTTCCATCTGCTAAATGGGATGAGCATGATCCAGGAACAGTAAAGAACAACACAAATGCAGAATAATTATAATCAACTCTGAGGTACTTCCACACCACAATCAAATTAAATTGCAAATAAAGGACATTTTACGTGGCACAAAAGTCACTTTTCACTTACGGCAACCAAGTTTTCAAGGCACCCTAAGACGTGGATTAGAGCTGTTTCCAACACCATCCAAGCATTAGAAGTGGTGACAGAAGGAATCATCCCAGACTCAAGAGAGCTAATAAGTGCATGTGCCTCATGAGGACTGATGACAACTGCAGTGCCTCATGAACTGATGACTCAACTGCAGTGCCTCATGAGGACTGATGACTCAACTGCAGTGCCTCATGAGAACTGATGACTCAACTGCAGTGCCTCATGAGGACTGATGACAACTGCAGTGCCTCATGAGAACTGATGCCTCAACTGCAGTGCTTCATGAGAACTGATGACTCAACTGCAGTGCCTCATGAGGACTGATGACTAGTGGCTGAAGTCTCAACTGTTTTTGAAAATTGCCCCTGCTGGGTTCCCGCACATCAGCGTTAGCAGCAAATTACACCTTCATTTATATACAGTACATGAGTAGTGTCACTACTGTTTTATGTGGCTTAACTAGGTGCTAGTGGTAGGTGGTGGCGACCATCATCCACTCACTTGATGTAGTGCTGCCTACTTCTTCCTTAGCCTTTATCATTCTCTTTCTGAGCCTGCCCTCCTCTCTTCCTATTTCTCCCATCTTTCCTGTCACTTCTTATTGCTTTTCTTTCCTTTACAGGTGGCTTTACATTGAGTGACAAGCCAAATGGTTTCCTGTAAACCAAGAAACCATTTACAACGCTGGGTGGTAACCATATAACCAAACCATACGTGCTCCCTACGTGTCAACAAGTGGGTTGGTGGAGGGTTAGTGCCCCTCCCTGTAAAACAAATAACTCAGAGTCAAATGGCCACCCCTTACGGGATTATGGCGTCTGGCAATAGATAGATAGATAGATAGA